>JAJPUD010004381.1:160029-199984 GCA_023553655.1 Myrmecobius fasciatus | reverse complement strand
GACCATCTTCTTCCCTGGAAGATAATGCTCATTCTAGCTGGGTAACTTATTCTTGGCTGTAATCCAAGTTCCTTTGCCCTTCGGAATATCTGATTCCAGGCCCTTCGATCCTTCAAAGTAGAAGCTGCTAGGTCCTGTGTGATCCTAATTGTAGCTCCCCGATATTTAAATTGTTTCTTTCTGGCTTCTTGTAATATCTTTTCCTTGGTATGATAGTTCTGGAATTTAGCCACAATATTTCTGGGGGACTTAATTTTTGGGTTTCTTTCAGGAGGTGATCGGTGGATTGTTTCAAGGAGTATTTTGCCTTCTGGGTGTAAAATATCAGGGCAGTTTTCTTTTATGATTTCCTGGAATATAGTGTCCAGGTTCTTTTTTTCATCATGGCTTTCAGGAAGCCCTATAATCCTTAGATTGTCTCTCCTAGATCTATTTTCCAGGTCAGTTGTTTTTCCTAGGAGATATTTCATGTTTTTCTCTATCTTTTCATTTTTTTGTTTTTGTTCAACTGATTCTTGAAGTCTTGATGAGTCATTAATTTCCAATTGTTCGATTCTAATTTTTAATGTCTTATTTTCTTCAGTTACTGTTTTTAGTTCCTTTTGCAATTGACCAATTACATTTTTTTGTTCACTGCATTCTTTTTCCATTTTTTCTATTTTATTTTGCAGTGATCTCATTTCGTTTCCCCATGTTTCTTCTAACTCTCTTTTAAGATTTTTTTATGCAATCTTCAAAGAAAGCCTTGTGACATGGAGAACAATTTATGTCTCTCTTTGGGGCTTTTTCTGGAGTTGCTTTACCTTTAGGGACCTCAGGATTTGAGGTCTGTTCTTCCCTCTCTCCATAAAAGTTGTCTATGGTGAGAGCTCTTTTTGGTTTTTTATTCATTTTTTTTTAAAGGTGTGAGGTCTGTTTAGGGCAAAGGTGGGACAGCTGCTTTAATTTGCCCTGGGGCAGTTCTGCTGCTTGAGTTATTTCAGGAACTGGGCAGTTCTGCTGATTGAATTATGTCAGGGCTGGGCAGCTCCGCTGATTGAATTATTTCTGGTGCTTATCAGACCTGTCGTTTGATTGATTGCTTTAAGGTGCTGTGTAATGGCAGCTAGTTACGATGCTCATCAGGGGTTCAGTGGTTCACAATCTATCCCCCTCAAAAGGCAGACCCTCCAAACCACCTGCCCACAATCAGGACAAATTTTTCCAAGAGGCTCGCAGAAGACTCCCAGGTGTGTGAAAAGCACAACGCTCCCACTTCTGTTCTGACTCCTAGAACAGGTCTGTTTCAATTGGGCAGGAAGACAGTCTGCTGAGCCCAGACCACAGCATAGGGAGACCAGGGAAAGGAGCTGGAGCAGAGAGTCAGAGCTTTGTAGCTTCCACACACCTGGGAAGCTTCTGTGAGCCTCTTAGGCCACTCTGTCTTGGTTGCAAGCAGACAATTTGTAAACCACTGAGCCTGGAAGAATGCTCGACCTAGCCACCATTACCTAGCATCGGAAATCAATCAGCAAAACTGTCCCATGGCAAATTAAAAGCTGTCACAACTTTGCATTGAACAGACTTCAAGCCTTAAAAAATGAATAAAAAACAAAAAAGAGCTCCCACCATATATAATTTGATTTTATTATAATAATATGAAAAAGAAACTAGAGGTGGAAAGAGAATTATACTGGAAAAAAAGGAAAAAGAAGGCAAAATAAGGGAAATTACATCTCAAGAAGAGGCAAAGAAAACCTATTATAATTGAGGGAAAGAAAGGGTATGGGCACTGTGTGAATCTTACTCTTATCAGATTTGGCTCAAGAGAGAATATCAGACATATTTGGTATCACAAGGAAACTTGTCTCACCATATAGGGAAGTAGCAGGGAAAAGGAGAAAAGAAAGGGAAAGATTAATAGAAATGAAAACAGAAAAATTAGGGGAAAGGTGTAAAAAAGGTAGAGGGGCACGAAAAGGGGAGGACTGTTTGAGGGAGGTGGTCATCAAAAGCAAAATACTGGGGAGGAGGGAAAGGGGAAAAGAAAGAGAAAAACATAAATTTAAGTAAATAAGGTGGCAGAAAATACAGAATTAGTTATTTTAACTGTGAATGTGAATGGGATGAACTCTCCCATATAACAGAAGAGGATAGCAGACTGGATTAAAAGCCAGAATTCTACAATATATTGTTTATAAGAAACACATTTAAAACATAGTGATACATAGAGAGTGAATGTAAAGGGCTGGAGCAGAATATATTATGTTTTAGGTGAACAAAAAAAGCAGGGGTAGCAATCCTTATCTCAAATCAAGTAAAAGCAAAGACAGATCTAATTAAAAGAGATAAGGAATGAAACTTCATCTTACTAAAGGGTATCATAGATAATGAAGCAATATCAATAATCAACATATATGCACCAAGTGGTATAGCATAGAAATTCCTAGAGGAAAAGTTCAGAGAGATGCAAAAAGAAATAGACAGCAAAATTATATTAGTGGAGGATCTCAACCTTGCTGTCTTAAAACTACATAAATCGAACCACACAATAAATATGAAAGAAGTTAAGGAAATAAACAAAATGTTACAAAAGTTAGGTATGATAGATCTTTGGAGGAAATTAAATGGAGAAAGAAAGGAGTTTACTTTTTTCTCAGCAGTTCATGGAATTTATATAAAAACTGACCATGTGTTAAGGCATAAAAACCTTAAAATCAAATGCAGAAAGGCAGAAATAGTAAATGCATTTTTTTTCATATCATGATGCAATAAAAATCACATGCAAAATAAGGCCAGGAGAAAACAGACCAAAAAGTAATTGGAAAATAAATACTCTTATCCCAAAGAATGAATGGGTAAAACAGCAAATCATAGACACAATTAATAATTTCATCCAAGAGAATGACATTAATGAGACAACATACTAAAATTTGTGGGATGCAGCCAAAGTGGTAATAAGGGGAAATTTTATATCTCTAGATGCTTACTTGTATAAAACAGAGAAAGAGAAAATCAATGAATTAGGCTTGCAATAACAACAACAAAAACTAGAAAAAGAACAAATTAAACCCCCCCAATCAAATACCAAACTTGAAATTCTAAAAAATAAAAGGATTAATAAAATTGAAAGTAAAAAAAACTACGAATTAATAAATAAAACTAAAAGTTGGTTTTAGGAAAAAAAACCCAACAAAATAGATAAACATTTAGTTAATTTGACTAGAAATAGAAAAGAGGGGGCTGAACCAAGATGGCGGAGTGAAGACATGACTCTCTATGACCTCCTCTGGCCTTCTCTCAAACCAACAGCAGATTAAGCATCTAAACTGGTTCTGGAGTCAAAGTGCCTCCAAATATTTGGACTACAACACATTCCTAGAAGAAGCTACCTTGGAGGAGCTTCGGAGCAGGTCTGTTTCAGACAGGCAGGGGCCGGCCAGTTTGCCTAGCTCAGACAGCAGCTCTGGGAGAGGGCAGGAAGCCAGGCCTGGACTCAGCATGGCAGATTCTAAGCACCTGGGAAGTTTCTGCAGGGCTCTGGGACACTCTGCTCTGATTGTGGGCAGGTGCTTTGGTAGATCTGCCTTTTGTAAAAGGTAGATTGTATGTAGCCCACTGCAAAATCTGGTACTAGCCAGGACAGCCCAGCACCAGAAGTCAATCAGCCAAACTGCCCCAGGGCAAATTAAAGCAGCTGCACTCCTCTGCTTTAAAAAGACCTCAAGCTTTTTTTTTTTTTTTTTTTTTTAAAGAATAAAAAACAGAAAAGAACTTTCACCATAGACAGCTTTTATGGAGAGAGAGAAGGGCAGACCTCAGATCCTGAGGTTCATAAAGGTAAAGCAACTCCAGAGGAAGCCACAAAGGGAAACATGAGCTGGTCTCCATTTCACAAGGCTTACCTGGAAGATTGCTTAAATCTTAAAAGAGAGGTAGAAGAAAAATGGGCAAATGAAACAAGATCATTGCAAGAAGGAATGGAAAAAGCATATAATGCCCTACAAAAGAGAGATAAAAAAGACACCAATTCACTGAAAAACAAAATTGGTGAAATGGAAAAAGATTGCAATGAACAAAAAAATTCAATTGGCCAGTTACAAAAAGAGCTAAAAAAGGTTAATGAAGAAAATAACACATTAAAAATTAGAATTGAACAAATGGAAGTGAATGACTCAATAAGACTTCAAGAATCAGTCAAACAAAAACAAAAAAATGAAAAAATAGAAGAAAATATGAAATATCTCCTAGGAAAAACAACTGACCTCGAAAACAGATCTAGGAGAGACAATCTAAGGATTATTGGGCTTCCTGAAAGCCATGATGAAAAAAGAACCTAGACACTACCTTCCAGGAAATCATGAAAAAATAAAGAGGAAAATCAAATTGCTAGTCTCCAAAAAGTAAAGGGAGAACTTTCCACAAATGAAGAGGAAATTAGAGCAATAATTAGGAGTTACTTTGCCTAACTTTATGCCAATAAATTTGATAACCTAAGTGAAATGGAGGAATACCTACAAAAATATATATTGCCCAGATTAACAGAAGAGGAAATAAATTACTTAAATAGTCCCATTTTAGGAAAAAAAAATACAACAAACTATTAATCAACTCCCTAAGAAAACCTCCCCGGACCAGATGGGTGTACATGTGAATTCAACCAAACATTTAAAGAACAATTAACCCCAATACTATATAAACTATTCGAAAAAAATAGGGAATGAAAGACTCCTACCAAATTCTTTTATGACATAGACATGGTACTGATACCTAAACCAGGTAGGACGAAAACAGAAAAAGAAAATTATAGACCAATCTCCCTGATGAATATTGATGCAAAAATCTTAAATAAAATATTAGCAAAGTGATTACAGAAAATCATCTCAAGGATAATATATCATGACAAAGTAGGTTTTATACCAGGAATGCAGGGTTGCTTCAATATTAGGAAAATTATTAGCATAATTGACTATATCAATCACCAAATTAACAAAAAACATATGATTATCTCAATTGATACAGAAAAAGCATTTGATAAAATCCAACATCCATTCCTATTAAAAACACTAGAGAATATAGTAATAAATGGACTTTTCCTTAAAATAGTCAGTAGCATCTATTTAAAACCATCATCTACCATCATTTGTAATGGTGATAAACTGAAACCATTTGCAATAAGTTCAGGGGTGAAACAAGGTCACCCACTACCACCATTACTATTCAATATTGTATTAGAAATGCTAGCTTTGGCAATAAGAGAAGAAAAAGAGATTAAAGGAATTAGAGTAGGTAATGAGGAAACCAAATTATCATTCTTTGCAGATGATCTGATAGTATATTTAGAGAACCCTAAAGTATCAATTAAAAAACTATTAGAAATAATCCACAACTTTAGCAAAGTTGCAGGATACAAAATAAATCCACATAAATCATCAGTATTTTTATACATCACTAACAAAATCCAACAACAAGAGATACAAAGAGAAATTCCATTTTAAATAACTGTCTATTTGGGACTCTATCTGCCAAGGGAATGTCAAGAACTATATGAGCAAAACTACAAAACACTTTCCACACAAGTAAAGTCAGATCTAAACAATTGGAAAAATATCAAGTGCTCTTGGATAGGTCAAGTAAATATAACAAAGATGATAATACCACCTAAACTAATCTATTTATATATATATATATATATATACATATATATTTATATTTATTTATATTTATTTATTTATATATATAGCACTAGCTATACCAATCAAACTCTCAAAAAATTATTTTACTAGAAAAAAGAACAAAATTCATCTGGAAAAACAAAAGGTCAAGAATTTTAAGGGAATTAATGGAACAAAAAGCAAATGAGGGTGGCCTAGCTGTACCAGATCTAAAACTATATTATAAAGCAGCCATCATCAAAACTATTTGGTACTGGTTAAGAAACAGAGTAGTTGATCACTGGAATAGGTTAGGTTCCCAGAACAAAACAGTCAATGACTAGTGTTTGACAAACCCCAAAACTCCAACTTTTGGGATAGAACTCATTATCTGACAAAAACTTCTGGGAAAATTGGAAACTAGCATGGCAGAACCTAGGCACTGATCCACACATAACATTGTATATCAAGATTAGGTAGAAATTGATTCATGATGTAGACATAAAGAATGATATTATAAACAAATTAGAAGAACATAGGATAGTTTATCTCTCAGATCTGTGGAGGAGAAAGGAATTTGTAACCAAAGAAGAACTTGAGATGATTATTGATCACAAAATAGTTAATTCTGATTATATTAAGTTAAAAAGTTTTTGTACAAACAAAACTAATGCAAACAAGATTAGAATGGAAGCAATAAACTGTGAAAACATTTTTACATTCAAAGGTTCTGATAAAATCCTAATTTCTAAAATATATAGAGAATAAACTCAAATTTATAAGAATTCAAACCATTCTCCAATCAATAAATGGTCAAAGGATATGAGCAGACAATTTTCAAATGAAGAAATTTAAACTATTTCTAGTCATATGAAAAGGTGCTCCAAATCACTATTGATCACAGAAATGTAAATTAAGACAACTCTGAGATACCACTACACACCTGTCGGATTGGCTAAGATGACAGGAAAAGATAATGACGAATGTTGGAAGGGATGTGGGAAAACTGGGGTGCTGATACATTGTTGGTGTAACTGTGAACGGATCCAACCATTCTGGAGAACAATTTGGAACTATGCTGAAAAAGTTATCAAACTGTGCATACCCTTTGACCCAGCAGTGTTTCTATTGGGCTTATATCCCAAAGAGATCTCAGAGGAGGGAAAGGGAGCCACATGTGCAAGAATGTTTGTGGCAGCCCTTTTTGTAGTGGCTAGAAACTGGAAACTGAATGGATGTCCATCAATTGGAGAATGGCTGAATAAATTATGGTATGTGAATGTTATGGAATATTATTGTTTGGTGAGAAACGACCAGCAGGATGATTTCAGGGAGGCCTGGAGAGACTTGCAGGGACTGATGCTGAGTGAAATGAGCAGAACCAGGAGATCATTACACATGGCAACAATAATACTATATGATGATCAATTCTGATGGACATGGCTCTCTTCAACAATGAAATGTTTCAAACCAGTTCCAATTGTTCAGTAAAGAAAGCCATATACACCCAGAGAGAGGGATGTGAAATGGGGACCACAACATAATATTTCCATGCTCTCTACTGATGTTTGCTTGCATTGTTTCCTTTCTCTGATTTTTTTTTCTTGTAGACACGATTTTTCTTGCACAACAATGATAAGTATGGAAATATATATACATATATTAGATTTGTCAAGTATTTTAACATAATTAACATGTAGTGAACTTCCTGCCATCTAGGGGAGGGGTGGGGAGTAGGGGGGAAAATTTTGTAACAGAAAGCTTTGTAAGGGTTAATGTTGAAAATTTCCCATACATATGTTTTGCAAATAAAAAGTTTTAATAAAATATTTAAAAAAAGAAAATAGTGCACAATCTTGTAATAATTGTGTCAGAAATACCAGGACTCAGAATGAGTAAGTAAATAAACTGGTGAGGAAATTAAGAATAAGAAAAAGGCTTTTAAAAAAAGCAATATTGTGAGAATGACGAGGATCAAAGAAAGTATAGGATTGTTTCTCCAAAAGGATGGGACAATATTGATGCCAGAGAGAAAACAGAAGTGCACAATTCTTTTTCTTTTTTTTCTGTCAAAAAAATGATCTGTAGTCTAGAAAGAAATGAACAGTGATGGATAATATATAATTATTTTATTTGTTTCTTTTGTGAGGCAATCTAGGTTACCAGAGTCACTTTGCTAGTAAGTGCCCAAGGCTGTCTGGGGTTAATTATTAAGAATAGTAGAGATGTAGTAGAAGAGCAGTCTTGCTACTTTGTATAAATTCACATCACTAGACCCAAATGATTAAGGTAAATGAAAAAGTGTCAGATATGACTGCTGAGTTGTTAGCTTGTGCTTTGAAAGTTTGTGGAAATGGAAATAGGGTCCATTCTTTTTTGATAGGATTCCTAAACTATTTTATCAAGTAAATGTAACCCTAGTCCCAAAGCCCATTGGTATGGAACGCTCTCCTCACTGGTGGAGATCAACATCCTGAGCCTATGTGAGGGGCACTGAGGAGTTGATTGGATCAAGAGAAAAGAGATCCTGTTTCTTTTAATTCTTTCAGGGTTCCAGGTTAAGAAAGAAGATGGATAACACCAACCTCCTTTTAGGCTGCAGAAGAGAGAAAAAGACTCTGGGCAGAAACCAAAATAAGAGGCGCTGACAGTCTTCATGTCCTTTTCCCCAGCTTACTACACTAGAGACTTGGGGTAATTTTAGCCTTGATTTGGATTAGGGTTTCTTTGTTATTTGCTGTGTGTCTTCATTGTGGAACTGGTATTTAGCAGGAAAAGGGTCAAGCCCTGGATAAAAACCTTGGGGGTCTTCCTTTCCCAATTAAAAATTAGCAATCAGAAGTTTCACTGGAACCTAAAAATCCTATCCTTAGACTAATAATATTTAAGGAAGCAAATAAATGTAATTGCAGAATGGGCCTCCCTGTCTCCAAGAAGAGCTGAGAGGCCTGGCTTCTGGCTTCCTCTGCTGTTTGAAGAGGAGAAGCTGGAGATCTATCTATTTCAGTCTTCCTGGAAGCCATACTTAACAGCCCTTCCTACATAAGGTATATTATTGAGAAGATTTACTTAGATTTTGGAAAAATTGGAGGTTTGTAATACAGAGAACAGCAGTTGTGCTATTGGCCTGCAAATATGAAAGGTCATTATTTACTCTTGTCTAATAGGTCTAAGTTGATTTCATTAAGCTTTATTTGCTTACACTTCTCTTTCACAGGAATCCGAAAGACACTAATTTCTATTTATCTTTGCAGTAAAGTTTATTTAACTCCAAAATTTTAAGGCTCTCAGGTTTGAATCACAGGTTTTAGAAATGACTACAGAAGAGTACTGATTAGCCTATCAGGCTAACATAGTTTATAATTAATTCTACAGTAGTATGAATAAGTAAACTCAGAACTGTTTGCATGAATTCATTCAAAGAATCATCATTAATGTTGCCAACTTTGCAAGACATCTACTTGGGAGTGCCTCAGGGCTTGTGCTTGTCCTCCTAGTGTTTTATCTTCCTACCAATGATTTGAATAAAGTCATAAACAGTATATTTATTAAGTTTGAAGGTGACCCAAGCCAGGGAACATAGTTAACAAGGATAGCTAAAACACTCATGTAGAGTAAGGACATTAAAAGCACTGGGCTGAATCCAATGAGATGAAATTTAATCAGGATAAATGCAAATCTTACATTTGGGTTGAAAAAAATCAGCTGCCCAAGTTTAAAAGTATAAGCTATGTAATTAGACAACTTTTCATCTGAAAAAGTTCTAGGGATTTTTAATGGGCTGCAAGCTCAATAGTATTCCATAGCATGATGTAGCAATCAAAAAGGTTAAAATAACGTAACCTCTTAGAATACATTGAGATGTTCAGAAAATAGAAAGTTGATGATTATACCTTACTCTGATTTGTTTAGATCACATTTTAAGTATTTTGTTTAGTTTTGGGTATCATTTTTAGGAAGGACTATATAAACTGGAAAATTCCAGAAGATGACTACAAAGATGTTAAAAAGTTTACATTCAGCTCATGTCACATGGCAACCACAGAAGTATTTGGGAATGATTAGTTGGAGAAAAAAAACTGAGAGTAACGTGACCGTCATCACATATTTACTTTGAAATAAAAATTTCCCTCCTATTTTATTTGCTTTATGGATTAAAAAAAAGGTACAGTCTCAACTCATGCAGCTTAATTCTTTGAAGTATTTTAATTCTAATATTTCTAGCATTAAGGTGCTATCATGTAGAAAAGGGGCTTGTCCTAATAAGCCCCAGATTTTGGAATTAGAAGTAGCATGTAACAGATGCAAAGAGATAAAAATAATCTTGATGTAAGGAGAGGAATGCAAAATCAAAATTTACCGCCTTGGGAGAAAGTAGATTTCTCTTCATTAAAAGTCTTAAAACAAAAGTCAAACGGATACTTTTTACCTATGTTTTTGAGAGGATACTTTTTCCTGTATGAATTCTGACATGGTAAAGGTATATTTGAAATGACAACTTGTACATACCCTGTAAGTGACTTCTGACATACTTCCAACTGCTCATGTAAATGAGGCAAAAGTTGTCCCATAGTTTCATCTCCAACACAACAACTGATTACATTAGGATTCTCATGGGCTCGCTGCATTATCTTTATCCATGACTTATCAATGTTTTGAAAACGTTTTGCTTCCTAAAAAACAAAAATATCCTCTTTAAAGGTTGCTACTTGGATAATTTGATAATCAAATGCTTAAGTTACAACTTCATGATTTTTATCAAATTGGTACTTTCAATTTATTTAAGTGGTTAAAGAGCTGATCCTATTCTACTCTAAACCTTAGAGCAGCTTTTTAGAAAACAGGTCCTCAAAACAATTGAACACAAGAATTCCAAAAACAAAAGCACCTTTTTTATTATGAGAATTATGAGAGAAAAATAGATTTCCCTATAATGAAAACTCACCATATTAACTTATATACCTTTTGAAAAAAAAAGGTTACTTTGATTTGGTTTTTAAAAAGTAAAATTATTAGTAATTGGTATAAATTTTTCACAACAAAAGAAAACAGGATATTAGGGAGATTCTGATTTTTAAAGATCTTTTTGTCTTTTGTTTTTATGTTAAATCATTTCTTGCTACACATCCTATCATCCCTTGAAGCAACAATAATACAATTAAGCAAAATCATTATAGATAAAAGATTTCACAATGATGTTCTATATTTATTTCTTATCCATCAAAAAGAATCAGTTTATTTCATTATCTGTTCTTCAGGACCAAGATTAACCAATACGATTACTCTTAGTAAAGTTGACTTTGGGTATAGCTTTACATGTATGCATATTACTGTACTGTGATCATTGTGTAAATTTTCTGTGTGTAAGTCATTTTGAAAAAGCATATTTTTTTAACATTTGCAATACATAAAATATCTTGTTTATAAACTTAGCAACTCAGGAAGGACAAATTTAATTTTTTTTCTTGAGATAAGTCTTCTTTAATGGATACATGTCCTTCTAATGCAATCATAAAGCTTGTCAATAGTATAGATAGAATCAATGGAATAGTTTAATTTTTTCTTAAAATAATCAAAATCAAGTTTTATCATAACCCATCTATTATTTGCTAAATAATATAGCTAGTACACTCTCTTATTTTTAAATTTAATTTAATTTATTTTTTAACTACACATTGCTTTATGCATCAAGTTGGGAGAGAAAAAATAAGAACAAGAGGGAAAAACCATGAGAGAGAAAAAAACAGAAAAAAAGAAGTGAACACAGAATGTGTTGATTTACATTCAATCTCCATCGTTTTTTTTTCTGGATATAGATGGTGTTTTCTATCCAAAGTCTATTGGGATTGCTTTGGATCACTGAAGCACTGAGAAGAACCAAAAGTTTCATAGTTAATCATTGTACATTCTTATTATTACTGTGTATATCCTGATTTTGCTTGTTTTGCTTAGTATCAGTTCAGGTAAATCTTTCCAGACCTTTCCAAAGTCAGCTTATTCATAATTTTTTATAGAATGATAGTATTCCATTACCTTCATATACCACAACTTATTCAACCATTCCCCAACTGATGGGCATCCACTCATTTTCCAATTCTTTGCTAACACAAAAAGAGCTGCTACAAACATTTTTGAACATGTGGATCATTTTTCCTTATTAAGATCTCTTTGGGATACAGGTCCAGTAGAAACACTGTTGAGTCAAAGGGTATGCAGAGTTTGATAGCTCTTTGGGCATTGTTTCACATTGCTCTCCAGAATTGTTAGATCATTTCACAACTCCACAAAAAAAAAATGCATTAGTATCCCAGTTTCCCCACATCCCCTCCAAAATTCATCATTCTCTTTCCCTGACATCAGCCAATTTGAGAGGTGTGAGGGGGTACCTCTGAGTTTATTTAATTTGCATTTCTGTATCAATAGTGATTTAGAGCATTTTTTTTCATATAACTATAGATGGCTTTAATTTCATCATCTGAAAATAGTCTGTTCATTCATCAATTGGGGAATTACTTACATTCTTATGTTTTATTTTGTCTATAATTATTTTAAATGCAATTTCTCTTTCTTATCTCTTGCTGCTGGGCTTTGTCAGTGTTATATAGAAATGCTGAAGATTTGTGTGGGTTTATTTTATATCCTGAAGCTTTGCTATTGTTGTTAATTGTTTCAAGTAGATTTGGGGATGATTTTCAAGGATTCTCTAAGTATATTATGTCATCTGCAAAGAGTGATAGTTTTATACTCCTCATTGCCCATTCTAATTCCTTTCATTTCTTTTTCTTTTCTTATTCCTAGAGCCAATATTTCTAGTACAATATTGAATAATAATGATAATGGGCATTGTTGTTTCACTCCTAACCTTATTGGGAATGCATCCAGCTTCTCTCAAATTCCTGTTAGTTTTAGATATACTGTTTATTATTTCAAGGAAAACTCCCTTTATCCTTATGTTCTTTAGTGTTTTCAATAGGAATGAGTGCTGTATTTTGTCAAAAACTTTTTCTTCAACTACTGAGATTATGATATGATTTCTATTGGTTTTGTTATTGATATGGTCAATTATGGCAATACTTTTCCTGACACTGAACCAGCCCTGCAGTCCTGGTATTATTCTGCTAATTAGTTGCTGTAATCTTTTTGCTAATATTTTATTTAAAATTTTTGCATCAGTATTCACTGAGGAGATTGGGCTGTAATTTTCTTTGTTTTGGCTTTTTCTGATTTAGGTATCAGTACCATATTTGTGCCATAGAAGGAATTTGGGAGGACTCCTTCTTTACCTATTTTTCCAGAGAGTTTGCATAGTATTGCAATTAATTATTCTTTAAGTGTCTTCTCTAAATTTTAGATGTTCTATTACTTGTTGCATATACATTTAGTACTGTTACTACACTTCATTATTTACAGTACCCTTTATCAAGATGTACTTTTCTTCCTTATCTCTTTTAAGTAGATCTAGTTTTACTTTTACTTTATCTGAGATAAAATGGCTACCACTGCTTTTTTTTTTTTTTTTTTTTTTTTTCTTCAGCTGAAGTATATCTTTCTCCTCCTTCTTTACAGGATACCCAACTGAATGATTAAGTTATTTCCTCCATAACTGATGAGATCAAGCTTCAATGTTTATTCCCCTCCCTTCTTTCCCTCTATTGTAATAGGTGTTTTGTGCCTTTTCATGTGATCTCATTTGTCCCATAATACCTCCCCTTTCCTTTTGTCCCAGTACAATCCTTTTTCCACCCTTTGTCTTTTTCTTTGATATGATATTAGAGTCCATTTCACAATTACACCCTTCATCCATGTGATGCCCCTTTTAACTGCCCCAATAACAGATACAATTCTCAAGAGTTAGTTATCATTTTCCTATATAGGAGATAAACAGTTTAACCTTTAAATAATACATATTTTTACCATTTATCTTACTATGCTTTTTTGAGTCCTATGTTTGAAGATTAAATTTTCTGTTTAATTCTGATTTTTTCAATATATATGATTATTTCAGGCCCTCTGATCTTTTACTAGAGAAGCTGCCAGATCCTGGGTAATCCTGACTGTTGCTCCTCAATACCTGAATTGTTTTTGTCTGGCAACTTGCAGTATTTTTTCCTTGAGATTTGTAGTTTGGGGGTTTTGCAACAATGTTTCTTGTGGAATCTTTCTGAAGGTGACCAACGGATTCTTTCAATGACTATATCTCAATCTGTTTCTACAATTTTAGGGAAGTTTTCTTTAATGATCTCTTCAAGAATGCTACCCAGATTCTTTTTTTTAGTCATGGCCTTCATGACCAATAATTTTTAAATAGTCTCTTCTGGATCTATATTCTAGGTCTGCCATTTTTCCAATGAGGTATTTTACATTTTCTTCTATTTTTTTCCATTTTTTTGGCTTGTTTGACTAATTCTTCATATCTCGTAGAGTCATTAGCTTCCATTTACTCCATTTAAGTTTTTAATGTGTGATATTCTCCAGTTAGCTTTTGTATCTTTTTTCCATTTCATTAATTATACTTTTCAAGGTGTTTTCTTCAGTGGATTTCTTTCTTTCTTTTTCATTTTCCCAATAGTATTTTTTTTAAGGAATTATCTTTCTTTTCAAGGATGTTGACTGTATCTTGCATACCTCTCGTTTCTTTTCTCATTTTTTTCTTTCTCTATCTCTTATTTGTTTTTTAAAGTTTTTTGTGAGCACTTCCAAGAAGCCTCTTTGGACTTGAGACCAATTTATATCCGTCTTTGAAATTTCCTCCATGGACATTTTGTCCTCAGAGTTGGTGTTTTGGTGTTCTCTGTCACGGAAGTAGCTTTCTATGGTCAAGGTTCCTTTCTGTTTTTTTGTTCATTTTCTTTTTATATTTACTCTTTTTTAAAAAATTTTTATGGTTGAGCTTTTGAGCTCTGTCTCAAGCTTCCTGTGCAGCTCTGGAGCCCCTTGTGTTTGATGTTTTGCTCCCAGCAGGATGGTAGCTTTATCTGTTCTTTCCAGGAAAAGCCTGGTTTCCCAGAGTTTGCCTTATGAGTTGGGACTGGAAGATGCCCCACTGATATGCTCCTCTACTAAGTCAGGACTGAGAGTCTCAGTTGCTGAATTACTGTGATTAAGACCCTCTCAAAGGCTTTCCCAGACTCTGTCTGAGCTGGGCTGTTCTGAACACCCTTTTCACTCCAGTGAAACTGACCTTTCTTGAAGTTTTTCCAATCTATCTTGAGCTGGAGTGTGGTTTCATTCTGTCAGACTCTGTTTAGAGAGTTCGTTTCATGCATTTTTAGAGAAACTGGAAAAGCACAAGAAACTTCCTGGATTCACTCCATCATCTTGGCTCCATCTCAAAAAGTCTCACTCTACTCATAATGCAGATTTTGCAAGTTTTTCAGCCTTACAAAATAATCTTCACTAGTTGCCATAGGAGTTATACTCTTTGGATTTATAGATCCCACTCGTTTCCACTTGTAGAAATAGCTGAGAAATCTGTTACATGAATTAGTGAATATTTCTTTAACTTTACACTTACTCCTAGTTATTTTATAGTTTTATTATCCACTTACCTGAGGTAATTGTTTAGCAATATCTCCACCAACAAAAACAGCTTCAAGATAAACCCAAAGGTTTTGTACAATCAACCATTCTTCAATTATATCTGAAGAAGTTGACAGATTATATACCCAATTCTGAATATTTTTTTTAAATGGAGCATTATACCTAAAATTAAAATAAATTTTAAAGAAAATTAAGGAATAAATATAGCCCAAGACAAAATGAACTAAAAGAAGGATAATGAGACTTTGAAAATTTTAAGGTAAAGCTTTTCTAAAAGGCAATCTTTGAGCCATATTATCGTAGGTCCAAGTCCTTCCTTTGATAATAACTGGTGGTACAGCTTTGGCCAAGTGACAAACTCCTAGTTACAAAAGTCCTAGACAGTTTTCTAAGTAGTTAGTGCCAGAGCAGAGGCTAATCTGTATTGACAAAGAGAGTTTCCTTACTAGGTGATCAGGTATAGATCTGGTCTCCTACATCTTCCTCAGCCACCTCCCTCCCACCAAAAAAAAAAAAAAAGTAATAGAAAATTTCTGTCAAAGCAGTTATTGAAATGTTTGCTTCTTTGTGAAGGAAGTATTTACTATGTCATATAAAATCATTCTCTTTTTTACGTCAAATAGTACCTCTTAATTTGCAGCTATCATCACCCCAAAGCTACCTAACAATTACAGTTATCCTTTCCACATTGTGACTTTCTCCAATGCAGTTTTGATATATCATGGATTGGCATAAAACATTAAATGGGAATTTTGAAGGAGTTTTGTAGAAGCTGAAGATGACACAAAAAAGTTTTGGGTTTTTTTTGGCTGAGGCAATTGGGGTTAAGTGACTTGCCCAGGGTCCCACAGCTAGGAAGTATCAAGTGTCTGAGACCAGATGTGAACTCAGGTCCTCCTGACTTCAGGGCTGGTGCTCTATCCACTGCGTGACCTAGCTGCCCTGAAACATTTTTAAAAAAATTTTTGCTAAGGCAATTGGGGTTAAGTGACTTGCTCAGGATCACACAGCTAGGAAGTGTTAAGTGTTAAGACCAGATTTGAACTCAGCTCCTCCTGACTTCAGGGCTGGTGTTCTATCCACTGTACCACCTAACTGCCCCCATAGAAAAGGTTTCAAAACTCAGAAATGCATGAAACATATGTATAATATGTATATCAATATATTTTTATCTTTTAAAATCATAATAATTCAGACTTCTTCTCTGGTAATAATGGAAGACCAACAAATTTTATATGGATTTTCCTGATCACAGGAGTTCCATGTCCCTAACCCCTGAAATGTGGAAGAGATAACTGTAAAATGAAAGTTGTCTTGATCTAACCTGTTGTCATTCCTTGCTTCTTTTTCATCACATCTCCCATAAAGAATGCTAGACTTGGAATCTAGAGACCTGAACTTAGAAACTAGAGAGCCTCAACCAATAATTACTAGCTGTGTAACAACAGGCAAATCATTTATCTTCTTTAACTTCTCTATTGGTTTAATGGGAATATTTCTATAATTGATTCCAGAGGGTTAAAGTACTATATAAATTTGCTATTTTTAGAATAATTAATATTATAACTTCATCTTTCCATTTCTAACCTTTTTAATATATAATCAAATAGAAAATCTTCCATAAAACAAGGACAGCATGGTACTCAAAACTTTGCTCTGTGCAGAGCAAAGAATGATTTATTCATGATGTTCTAGGTCATCATCACTCTTATTTTGCTTTATTTGGACAGGGCATTATTAAAACATTCTCCATCACTTTCTTAAGTCTATACAATCAATAAAATGATAAATCATGCTCAGAATCATAGTGTTTATTAATTTCCAAGATGTAAATGTCCCCACTAAAAATTCAATATTCCAACTTTTGCAATAGAGCTGGTTCCAGCACACTTGGGTTCCTCCCTCTCCGCCCCCACCCCACCCCCGCAGGACCCCATTCATCTTAGGCCAAAAAACCAAAATCATTATCAATGATCTGTACAACTAAGTGGATTTTGCCTTATTCAGGATATACTGTATGGGAAAGTACAAATATACCAAAATTAAACTTGGCAATTTTTCTGTCAAATCTGCCCAAATTCTGCACAAGACTCATTGGTAGATTCTGTCAAATCCGAGGGAGAATTTTCCCATGTGGAGCAGAGACTTCTCAGGACCAAGCTCAGCCCTACTGTGGAGTACATCAGAGAGAAAGAGAAAGAGAAAGAGACAGAGAGAGAGAGAGAGAGAAAGAGAGAGAGAGAGAGAGAGAGAGAGAAAGAGAGAGAGAGAGAGAGAGAGAGAGATTGTGTGTACTTGTGTGTGGAAGTCCACGTCCATGTGTGTGAGGGGGTGGTTTCTAGCACCATCATCTCCCCAACAGCTGGATGTAATTACTGGAGTGACCCATTAATGTCATGCTCTTGCTCTAAATGCCTCTTTTACTCCCATTCCTAAAAGTCATGAGAGAGGATCCAGGTATTATAATGTCAGCAGCAGTATTTACAACATACTTTACCTATGTTACCTCTTTGAATCCTCACAATAACTCAAGCTGGGGGAGGGGGAGAAGTGTGAATATTATCTTTCCCATTTCATAGGTAAAGAAACTGAGGATGAGAATGTCTTGCCCAAGGTGACACAAGTAATGTTTATGGCAGAATTCAAACTTAGGTCTTCCAGACTCCATGTACTGAGTCCTATTCCCTATGCCTACCTCTAGAGTAGAGAAATGTCTCTGAAACCTCAGAAATACTAAAGTTGTGATTAGAAGCATGTTTTTTTGTTCTCTGTGGCGTTAGTGTTAAGGTTAGAAGTAGTGGGCTGAATCTGTAGGAGGCAGATTTTTGCTGTGGTGATGTGGCTTGGCTTATTAGAGCAGGACAGTCCCTAACCCATGCTCATGCTCATGGTGCCAGAGACCAGTGTAGGAATGGAAGCTAGTTAATTTTATATAGCTGCAGAACTAGATTTCAGAAAGCAGTTTGTTCAACAAATAAGAAATTAGAAACTGAAAAGAAATATACAAAATTACCTGTTACTTAGCAAAGAACCCAGGGCCATTAAACTGTCTTCCATCAATGTAATAATTTCTGCCGATTCTGTTCCTTTTAACAGTAGTTCTCCTTTTCCCTTAAAGGGGGCAAAACTCAGATTCTGGTTGGTCCAGTTATCAACTACTTGAGCCAATTTAGCTTCAATATCCTTTTCCTTGCTAGCTGATATGCAAATATCCTACAAAGAAAAAAATGAGGAAAAAACAAGATTTCTTCAGATTTTCATTGCTTTTATCTAAATTAAAGATTGTTAAGTTGTGGAGGATTTCCAAACTCTAAGCAATATAAATTAGAAATTCCTCCAGAGTAATGAGATCTAGACTTTGGATACAAAGTAAATTAAATAGGCATATTCCACTCCTTAGTTACCCATCCTTTTATAAATCCCCTCCCTCAATGAATCATATTTATGTCATAGCTCTTTGAAAGAGGAGGAAGAGAGAGATGTTAGATGGGTAGATAGATAAATAGGAGTGAAGGAAGAAAGACAAGTTTTGCTTTCCATCTTCATTCCTAGACTTCATTTTTGGAATTAGAAGGGACCATAGAGATTATCTAGTCCAATTTCTTCACATTAAATATAGCCAAAAAATCTAAAAACTCCCAATTCTAGAGTCTTGGGTGTAAAAGTGCAACTTTTATGTTGAATCAAATAATTTGATTCAAGGATACATCTAAAGATGACCTGAGTTCAGATCCTGTCTCAGATAAATCAATTATGTGACCCTAGGCAAGCCACTTAACTGCTAGCTGTCTTAATTTCCTCTTCTATAAATACAGGATAATAGCCCCTACTTCCTAGGGCTGATTTGAATAATAAGATAATGTTTATAAAATGTTTTGAAAACTGTAAAGCAACATATTAATGTCAACTATTATTGTCCCATTTCAGTCAGAAATCACTATATCCCCTATATCCCCTCTTTATTTCTAGGATTTTTATTTTGGTATAAGCATCATGGGTGAAGAAACAGGAGTAGAGGTGAAGGTCGAGGTACAAAGTCTGATTTACTCTCCCATCATGACACTACTTCCAAAAACTCAGATGCTTTCTCATCTTATCAGTGAGGAAACTGAGCCCCAGATAAGTGAAGTGGCATCCCCAAAGTTACAAAAGTGGTCATTGTTTATTCTTCAAGCTTTATTTTTCCCACCCAGAATCAGAATTATACTTTGGTCTATTGCCATGAGTATAGAGATCACTTGTTTGTCTAAGCTAGGATGGCATTATATATATATATATATATATATATATATATATATATATATATGTATATGAAATTATGCTCATACCTCAATATCATCTTTGTGTTTAAGAAGTGGTGCCTCCATGATATTTCTCAAACAAAAAGTATCAGATTCTATATCAAATGTAGTTCCTGTTAATTCTGCAATTCGATCCCAGTGTCTTTGCTTCATTGCCTTATTAGTCATCATTTCTAGCAAAGGACATGATTCACTGAAGTCATCGATTCTTTTTTTAAGATCCAAATAGGCTTGCCAATCCTTCAGTCCTTTGGGAAGTCTGCGGCACCTATAAAAAAAATAACAAAATGCTTATTTTACTTACAATTCTACATATAAACTTCTTCCTTTAGTCTAAATATAGCAAAAAGGCAATAAATTGATATAGACAATGTCAATGTGAGAAACATTATTTGTCTTGTCTTAATTTCCAATATTAATTTCTGTCATATCGGGGAAATTTTTCATGTCCAATTTTCTTGGCTGGCTATACAATTATTTAATTAAAGTCATTTCTGGAGAATCATGTGAAATATACTGTGCTGTACTCTTTGGTGGAAAATGAAAGACATAATCTTTATCCTTGAGGAGTTTACAATCTAGCAGGGAAGACATATCAAACTGGAAATTACAAAACTACATATCAGTAAGTATAAGTATTAAGCATAAATATAGATATTGGAGAAGATAGAAAGGTCATCTTAAATGGTTTTAAGCTCACCTATTTTGGAATTCCTGAAGTTCCATGTTAATGCTTTCAATATCTACATCTCCCCAAAGTATTTCATAATAACCACTTATGTTACCCATTACAGTATCATAAAGTCCATACAGCTTTTGTAGCAAACTCAGTTCCTTCCTAAGTAAGAGAAACCAATTGTTATATTTATTCAAATACTTTCAAAAGACACATACACTTAACAACACACTTAAAGAAATTCAGAAACACAGATATATGTTTATATGTACATATATTCAAATGTGTTGAGATTATATATATATATGTATATATATATATATATATATATATGAAATAATCAAGACTCAACTTCCAGTAACTGAAAGTTGGCATAACTCTAGACTAGTTTTAGCTATTCTTTTCTCTGTTAGCTTTAGGACCACTCTTAATAATCATACATCCTGAAGATCCAGGATTCCCTTTCAAAATGAAGCACAGGATCAGAATTGTCAAGTTACATAAGCTCTTAAGTCTTGTATTAAGTGTCTTTATATCTAGATAAGATCTGTGCTTTTATCTGTGGAGGAAATATCTTATTTATTAACTCTCTTTAATAATGCAAATCAATACTTTCTTTGCAATTTACAGAGTAGCCTGCAAACCTATCAAGTTAAGTGACCTGTCCAGATCATATTGACTAGCATGGTAGGACTAATAAGTATTTTCAAAAGTATTTTTTCTGGATTAGTTGTCTCAGAGAAATGCAGAAAAGTACCATAGGATATAAAGTCAACTATGGATATTCCTGGTATACTGTATTTTTTAGCTCCACCCACTGTATTGCATTTGCCCTGCTTTTCTTCAAGACTCAGATGATGAATACAGCAACGAGAACTATTTTTTTCAGAAAACTTGAGAGTCTCTCAAAACAGTCAGTGTCAGCATCAAATGTATTCAATTTGAAAACTGCCTATAACAGATATTTACAAATCTACCTGGTTTTATGTAAAACTTCATAGTCAGTGACAGGCAATCCAAAGAGTTGTTCACCAGATGAGTATGTAACAAATTTCCTCCATAGATCATCGAAATTTGCCTAAAATAAAATGAAGTTATAAAATAACATAAAACTTTATTAATTTAGACATCACTGATTCCTAATATAATTTTATTATATTTTATATTATCTAGTTAAAATTTTGCTGGCATATAAGGTACATGTCCTCCAATAAAGATCTACTTCTGGACTTCATTTGCACAAATTGAGAAGACAGAGTTCTCCAAAAAAAAGACACAACCTAGGTTAAAAAGGCTGTGCGTATATAAGATTGAATGTACAAAGAGTCTACACCTGTCACTTACAACCCAGTTTAGTTAAGTATAGAGAAGTTGACTACAAGGTCATGAATTTTTTAACATAGAAATCTACGGGCATTTAGTACTACTATTTGTTTTAAGCATCATGCTAAACACTTTTACAATTATTATCTCTTTTGAAACTAACAACATTGAGAGGAAGGTGCCCTTATTCTCCTCACTGTACAATTGAGGAAACTGAGGCAAACAGATATTAAGTGACTTGTCCAGGGTCACATAGCTAGGAAGTCTCTGAGGCTGGATGTGAACTGAGAAGTCCAAGCCCAGTGCTCTGTCCACTCTTGTCACTAGTTGCCTTCACAAACTGATAAAATCAGGGACTCATTGAGGATACATGTGGGAAAGTAATGATAGACAAGGTTAGAAAAACAGGCTGCTAGGTAAATTGATATTTAGCTATATTTCTACATAACATAAAATTATGTTAAAAAGACTTAAGATGCAATGTAGGTATTTGAGTATAAGCTCTTGAAGTAGTTAAAAATCATTTCCTTATATATAATGTTTTTCTTAGGCAATTCGGTTTTATCTGCTGGTCCCTTTAAATTATTTTAAGCTTATTTATATAATAGGTTAACTATGAGATATAGTAACATTTGTTTCAAAACTGTTTTTACCTGAAATATCTGTAGTCTATTGCTGGCTTCCTGAGGTGGTATATTTGGTACCATGGGTCCTTCCTGTGATAAGTATTACAAAGTGCACATATTCATTCTTAAGATAATTTGTTATCTAGCTTGTCTATTAAGACTTTGAATGACATATGAAATTTATATATTTTCCTTGAAATTAAAGTGGCTTAATTCTCATCCCTCTCTACTCTTATATTTATGGATTTGACATTATTTTGAAAAGGAGTTTGATACATGAGCACAGACTATAATTTAAGATGGCAATCAAAGAAATGGAAACATCTCATGCTGTGTGGTTTGTACTGCCAGTTACTGAAGATTTATACACTTCTAGCGTAACTGTCTAGGAATGGTTAGAGAGGGAGATGACTGACTTAGTTCTGTCAACAACTTATCTCCCATGACTTCTATGTCTAAGATGGAAATATGCCTCAAGGTATATGAAATCCTTCAAAGAGGCAGAAGGCAGGCATACTATCTGTTTTGGCATTCTTTGCACACATTGTATTTAAGTCATGTTACCATGAGATTATGTGAAATATTATGCCATGAATAAGCAATAAACCTAGTAATTTTTTTAAAAAATGCTTTCCTATGCTTTTCAGTGATCTGCCTTCTAGAAAAGTGTCCACAATGGGGTGCCCAACTCTTTTGGTAATAGGATTCTAAATTGATGGGGATAAGCAAGAGAAAAGTCTTTTGAAGTTTTGTGAAAAGGGGAGTTTCTTTGTAGCCATATGCTACAATATGTGAAGAAGGGGGTAAAAGCCTGTTCTATTCCCCCTTCTTGTACTGGTGATGGGTAAAGATAATTTCATATATATAAGTGCTTCAGGAATTTTTTTATGAACTGCTTGGAGGGGCTATTATCCCCCACTAGATATATCTTTAAGTTAGTTCTCATTATCATAATGGAGAAGGAAATGCATTTGAACTGTATAGGTAGCAAGTGTACTGGTATTCTTCTGCCTACAAAGGGGCAGCCTTTATGCATGATTTTTAAGGAAATGGTGCAATTCAAGCAGTGCTGTTGTATTATTTAACTAGCTCTTCTCATTCGGAAGCTACAAAATGAATACATACAATACATCTTCAGTTATTTCAACTTCTTTACTTTGGTGATCTTTTTTCTTATATGAGTACCCACATAGTAGTATAAGTTTTCCCCAACATTACATTATTCTTTATTCAGCTTATATTATTGCGAGTACTCTTCTCCAAATAAAGCTATGTTATTTCATGTAATTATGGCAACACAATTTATCATGCAATATTAATTAAAATACCAGTTCATATTGTTCTGAAAAGTTGGCTACATCTTCACGAAAAACTTCAACAGATTCGAGTAGATTGCTTTTAAATTTGGGCTGAACTTGAACTAGTTCATCTTGAACCAAGCACTAGAATGAAAATAGATATTAATGGAAAAGGCATAATCTTTAAGACTGTATGAAACAATAAGACGAATGCAATCAAATCAATCAATATTTGACCTTTTTCTTGGTTTGCTCTGATTCTTCTTTCATAACATGACTAATGTGAAAATATTTAATATGACTATGTATGTATAAACTACATCAAATTGATTACTGTATTGGGGAGGAGTAAGAGAAGTGAGGGAGAAAAATGGAAATGAAAATATAAAAAAATCTTAAAAATATTTTTTAAAAAGAGAGGAGCTTTAAGACATTTTTGCATATATAAGTCCTTTTCCCCTTTCTTTGATATCTTTGGGATAAAGACCTAATAGTGGTTCAAAAGGTATATATACATAGTTTTATACCTCTTTGAGTGTAGTTCCAAATTGCTCTCTGAAATGGTTGGATCGGTTCACAACTCCACCAAGAGTACATCAATGTCCCAATTTTCCCATATTCCTTCTAACACTTATCATTTTGTTTTTCAGTCATAGTAGCCAATCTCCTAGATGTGAAGTGGTATCTCAGAGTTGTTTTAATTTGCAGTTATCCAATAAAAAGTGATTTAGAACATTTTTCTTATGACTATAAGCAACTGTCATTTATTCTGAAAATTTCCTGTTCATATCCTTTAATTACTTTTTGTTCAGTTGTTTCTATTGTGTCTGTTCTTTCTGACCCCATTTAAGATTTTCTTTTCTTTTTTAAAAATTATATTTTTCCCAATTATATTTTAAAACCAATTCTTAGCATTGTTTTTAGCTCCAAATTTTTCCCTCTCCCTTCCCATTCCCTTCTGAGAAGACAAGCAATTTGATATAAAGTCTATATATGCAATCATGCAAAACATATTTCTATATTATCTATGTTGTGAAAGAAAATACACATACCAAAAAAAAATCCAAGAATAAAAAAGTTTAAAAATTATGCTTAAATCTGCATTTAGACTCCACCAATTCTTTCTCTGGAGATATATAACATTTTTCATCATAAGTCCTTCAGAATTCTCTTGGATCACTCTATTACTAAATATAACTAAGTCATTCACAGTCTATTATCACATAATATTGATGTTATTGTATATACTGTTTTCCTGGTTTTGCATACTTCACTTTGCATTAGTTCATGTAAATCTTTGTAAGTTTTTCTAAAACCCTCCTGTTCATCATTTTTAATATCATAATCATATACTACAACTTGTTCAGCCACCCCTCAACTTATGAGTATTCCCATAATTTCCAACTCTTTGGCAACAAAAAAAAAACCTACCATTTTTATACATACAGATCCTTTTACTTTTGTTTTTATCTCTCTTTGGGATACAAACTTTGTAGTGCTATTATTCCTGAGTAAAAGGATATGCATGGTTTTATCGTCCTTTGGGCATAGCTCCAAATTGTCCTATAGAATAATATCATCTGAGTATGTCAACTGGGGAATGATTCGTATTCATATAGATTTGACTCAGTTCTTCATTTATTGGAGAAATGACACCTTTATAAGAAAAATTTTATAAGTTTTTTTGCTTTTCTTCTAATCTTGACTACATTAGATCTGTTTGTGCAAAAATCTTTTAATTTAATGTAATCAAAACTATCCATTTTACCTCTCATAACATGTTCTTTCTCTTGTTTTGTCATGAATTCTTCTCCTATCCCTAGTTCTGACAGGTAATATATCAGAATCATTGGACTACATGAAAGCCATAATAAAAAAAAGGACCTGGACAGACTCTTTCAAGAAATTATTAAGAAAAAACTGTCCTGATTTTCTGGAACCAGAGGGCAAAATGAGCAGTGAAAGAATCCCACTGATCATTCAGTAAAGAGATCTCAAAATAAAAATTCCAAGGAACATGATCAACAAATTTAAGAACTATCAAGTCAAACAAATACTACAAGTGGCCAGAAAGAAACAATTCAAATATCAGGGAATCACAATACTACATAGGACTACATAGGATCTGGAAACTGCAACATTAAAGGACATGAAATATGATATTCTGGAAGGCAAAGGAGCTAGGACTACAACTAAAGATAACCTAGCTGGTGAAATTAAGCATAATACTTCAAGGGAAAAATAGTTATTTGATGAAATAGAAGGATGTCAAGGTTTCATAAGAAGAAGAGCAGAACTAAAAAAATCTAACCTGCAATATCAATATGCAAAAGAAACATAAACAGGTAAAAAGGGAAAAGAAAACACAAGGGACTCAGTAAATTTAAACTGATTACATCCATGCATAGGGAAATGATACTTGTAATTCTATTATAATTGAATCAGAAATAGTAAACCTAGAATGAATGTACATAAACAGAGGGCACTGGTATATAGCGAATTAGCAGGAATGACATTAAAAAAAATTTAAGGGATAAGAAAGAAGAGTACACTGTGAGAGAAGAAAGGGAGAGGTAGACTGGAGTAAATTATTTCAAATGAAGAAGCACAAAAGACCTATTTTAGGAGAGGGAAAAATGGGAGAATGAGCAATGCATATAGCTTGAAACTTACTCTCATCTGCATTGGCTTAAAGAGGAAATTACATGCACAATCATTTGAAAATAGAAATCTACCTTACCTGACAGAGAAGTAGGAAGAAAAGAGATTAATAAGAGGAGGAGATGTGGGGACTGATAAGAAAGGAGGGCAGATCAGTGGAGATGGTAGACAAAAGCAAAACACTGTGAGGAGGGAAAAGGTGAAAGAAGAAAGAAGATAAGCACGAGGAAAAATAAGATGGAGTGAAATACACAAGAAGTAATCATAGCCATGAATGTAAATGGGATGAGCTCTTCCACAAAATGGGATAACAGCATAGTGGATCAAAAAACAGAATATGTTTACATACAATATGTTGTTTACAAAAAACACATACACACACACACACTCTTGAAGCAGAGGAACTCATACACAGAGCAAAGGTAAGAGGCTAGAGCAGAATCTATTTTGCTTCAACTGAAGTAAAAAAAAAAGCAGGGATAGCAAAAGCAAAAATACAAAGAGATTCAATTAAGTAGGATGAGGAAGGAAACTATATCTTGATAACAGGGACTTCAGACGATGAAGCAATGTCAATATTAATCACATTATGTACCAAGTGGTATAGCATTATAATTTTTTTTTTTTTTGCTGAGGCAATTGGGGTTAAGTGACTTGCCCAGGGTCACACAGCTGTTATGTGTCTGAGACCAGATTTGAACTCAGGTCCTCCTGACTTCAGGGCTGGTGCTCTATCCACTGCGCCACCTAGCTGCCCCTACCATTATAATTCTTAAAGGAGAAGTTAAGAAGGTTTTAGGAAGAAATGGACAGCAAAACTATACCAGTGGGGCCTTCAATTCTCCCATCCCAGGAACCAATAAATCCAACCAAAAAATAAAAGAGAAAGAAATTTAAGGAGGTACACAGAATATTATAAAAGTTAAATATGACAAAACTTTGGAGAAAATTAAATGGGAATATAAAGAAATATAGCTTTTTCTCAGCAGCACTAATACAAAAACAGACCATGTAAAAAGGCATTAAAAACTCAAAATCAAGTACAAAAAGGCCAAAATATTAAATGTATTCTTTTCAGATCATAATGCAATAAAAAGCATATTCAACAAAGTGAAATGGAAAGATATATTAAAAATTAATTGGAAACTAAATAATCTAATCCTAAAAATAAGTAGGTAAAAAAGAAATCATAGAAACAATAATTTCATTTAAAAAAATGATAGCAATGAAACAATATACCAAAATTTGTAGGATAAACAAAATGAAAAAAAAAAAACAAATCGAAATCAACACGCAATTAAAAAAAAAAAGAACAAATTAAAAAACCCCAGTTGAGCACCAAAGTAAAAATCCTGAAAATCAGAGGTAAGATTAATAAGATTGAAAGTAAAATAAACAAACCAAAACATATTGAACTAATAAATCTAGGAGCTGGTTTTATCAAAAAGGCAATAAGATAGGCAAGCTATTCGATTCTTTGATTAAAAAAAGAAAAAAAAACCAAATATTCAGTATCAAAAATGAAAATTGTGAAATCTTCACCAATGAAGAAAAAATTAAAGCACTCATTAGGAAATATTTTGCCCAACTGTATGCCAATAAGTGACAAACTAAGTGAAATCAATGTTTTTTTAAATAATAGCTTTTTATTATCAAAATATATGCAAAGTTTTCAACATTTACCCTTGAAAAACCTTCTGTTCCAATTTTTCTTCCCTCCTTTCTCCCTACCTCATCCCCTTGACAGCAAGCAATCCAATATAAGTTAAACACATACAATTCTTCTAAACATATTTCCACAATTATGCTTCACAAGAAAAATCAGATCAAAAAAGAAAGAAAACAAAAAAAAACAAGCAAAAACAACAAAAAAAGTGAAAATACTATGTTGTGATCCATACTCAGTTCCTAGTCCATCACAAGTCTATAGAAATTGGCCTGAATGACCTTATTGTTGGAAAAAGCCAAGTCCATCAGAACTGATCATCACATAATCTTGCTGTTGCTGTATACAATGTTCTTTTCATGCTACTCATTTCACTTAGTATCAGTTCATGTAAGCCTCTCCAGGTTTACATCCTGCTGATCATTTCTTATAGAATAATATTCCATTACATTCATATTCTATAACTTATTTATCTATTCCCCAACTCATGAGCATCCACTTAGTTTTTATTTCCTTACCACTATATCAAGGGCTGTTACAAACATTTTTGCACATGTGGGTCCTTTTCCTGGTTTTTATGATATCCTTGGATACAGGTCTAATAGAGAAATATTGTTGGATCAAAGGGTGGCTGGATCATCTCACAACTCCAACCACAATGTATCAGTGTCTCAGTTCTACCAAACTCATTTATTCTTCCATCATTTATTATTATCTTCTTTTGTTATCTTAGCCAATCTGAGAAGTTTGTAATGGTACCCCAGAGTTGTCTTAATTTGCATTTCTTTGATCAAAAGTGATTTAGAGCATTTTTTCATATGAGTAGAAATGTTTTTAATTTCTCCATCTGAAAATTGTTTTTTCATATCCTTTGACCATTTATCAACTGGACAATGGCTTATATTCTTATAAATTTGAGTCAATTCTCTATTTTACAAATGAGGATTTTATCAGAACTTTTGGATGAAAACAAATTTTCCCAGCTTTTTGCTTCCCTTCTAATCTTGGCTACACTGATTTTGTTCATATAAAAACTTTTTAGCTTAATATAATCAGAATTATCCATTTTGCATTTCATAAAGTACTTTGGCCACAAATTCCTTCCTTCTCTACAGATCTGAGAGATAAGTGTAAACAATATAAAGCATTTAGGAATCTACCTGCCAAGATAAATCCAGAAACTATATGAATATAATTACAAGACACTTTTCATACAAATAAAATCAGATCTAAACAATTGGGAAAATATCAAATGTTCATAAGGTAAGCTGAGCCAATTTAATAAAAATGTAATTCTGTTTAAATTAATTTGCTTATATTACTTATTAATTTTCTGAATTACTTATGTATACCAATCAAACTACCAAAAAACTAGCTAGGAAAAAATGATTCATCTGAAGAACCAAGGGTCAAGAATATCAAGGGAATTAATAAAAAATAATAAAAAGGATGGTGGCCAAATAATACCAAATTTGAAACTACATTAAAAAGCAGTAATAACCAAAACTATCTGGTACTGGCTAAGAAAAAGAGTGGTGGATCAATACAATAGATTAAGTACCCAAGATACAGTAATAAGTGACGATAGAAATCTATGACCACAGATTTTGGGATAAGAACTCACCATCTGACAAAAACTGTTGGGAAAATCAGAAAAAAATAAGACACAAACTAGATATAGACCAACATCTCATACAATATATCAATATAAGGTCAAAATAGGTACATGGTTTAGATATAAAGGGTGATATAAGCAAATTTCTAGAAGAGGAAGGAACAGTTTACCTGTCAGATCTACTGGAGGGAAAGAATCCATGACCAAATGAGAGAGAGAACATTACAAAATGCAAATTAGATAATTTTGATAATATTAAATTAAAAAGCTTTTGTATTAAAAAAAAAACAACGTAACCAAGATTAAAAGGAAAGAATAAAGCTGGGAAACAATCTTTATAGTAAGTGTCTGTGATAAAGGCCTCATTTCTCAAACATATAGAAAACTGGGTCAAATTCATAAAGCATATAAGCCATTCTCCACTTGATAAATGATCAAAAGATATGAACAATTTTGAGACGAAATTAAAGCCATTTCTAGTCATATTAAAAATATTCTAAATCATTATTGATTAAAATGCAAATTAAAGCAACTTTGAGGTACTACCTCAAACCTATCAAATTGGTCAATATGACAAAAAAATAGTGATAAATATTGAAGATGAGGGAAAATTGAGACACTAATGTACTTTTGTTGAGGTTGTGAACTGATCTAACCAATCTGGAGAGCAATTTGAAACTATGCCCAAAGAAGCAATCAATCTGCACATAACCTTTGATCCAGCAAATCTACTAGATTTGTATTCCAAAGGGATCATAAAAGGAAAAAAAAAAACTATATGCAAGAAATATTTACAGCAGTCCTTTTTGCAATGGCAAAATATTAGGAAATTGACAGAATGTCCACCAAATGAGAGGACTGGCTAAACAAGCTATGGTAATTACTGTGAATGTAATCAAATACTATTGTGCAGTAAGAAATGATGAATAGGCAAATTTCAGAAAGAAACTTAGAAATACTTCTATGAACCAATGTGAAATGAAATGAGTAGAACCAGGAAAACAGTGTACACAGTGTCAGCAACATTGCCTGATGACCAACTATGATTGACTAAAGTCCTTCTCAACTATATGCTGATCCAAGTACAAATGACTTATGAAAGAAAATGTCATCCAAACCAGATAAAGAACTGTTGGACTCTGAATGTAGATCAAAGCATATTTTTCCACTTTTTTTATTTGATTCTTCTTTCACGACTGTGATTAATATGGAAATATATTTTACTTGATAGCACATATATAAACTATATTGAACTGCCTACCATCCTTGGAAGAAGGGAAGGGAGGCAGGGAGAGAGGGAAAAAATCTAGAACTAAGAATTTTGTAAAAATGAAGCTAAAAATTTTCTTAACATGTAACTAGAAAAAAATTAAATACTACTAAAAAATTAAAGAAAAGATTGATATGATTCAATTTCTCTGACAATAGGACTAATTGTCATTAATCAAGAATTTGGAATTTAAAATAACAATTGCCAAACTGAAATTTGGGGGCAGCCTACTACCATAAAATTCTTATCACTTCTGCCCAATTCCTGCCACTATGTCACTGTCATTGCCAAAGTAGAAGAGGCCACATAGGATTGAAAACAATTTACATTTTTTTTGATGTTGTTTTGTGCGCTGGCTTGGACAAAACTCTCTTTACTAGGTAACCATCCCCTTTTTAAAATGCCTGTTCATTATTAGTCTTTAGAAGTGAGATTCAATCTATTTCTGAAGCTGTCTACAAAGCTTTTTCAGCATGGCAGAAGTTTTCAGAGCTTCCATTCTACCGGCTTAGCCTTCTGATGCTAAGATGAAATATTGAAACTAGTTGTGATAGCATATGCTAGGGAGTTCATTGCTAAAGGAATGTCTGTGCATGAGAATTCTGAGCTGCAGTGAAATTGAATTCCATCAGGTATTTGCACCAAGGTCCCCAGGAGGGACCATGTTGCCTGAGAATGGGTAAATAAGCTCAACTCAGAGAGCGAAAGAGACAGAGACAGAGACAGAGAGATAGAAACAGGGAGAAAGAAAGGAAGGAGGTAAAGGAGCGAAGGAGGGGAGAAAAGAAGGAAGGGGAAGGAAAGGGCATTGAAATAGGATTTTAAGAAGGTTATAGAAAAGATATAAACAAAATAGGGGTCAAATAGTTCTGTCTTTTTTTCTATAAACTCTTTTTTCCTCCTTTTTCTTCCGAAGTTAATAATCTTAATAATTTTTTTTAAATTCTGAATTCGCTGAGGATTTTAACAATCGCTTAAAACTGCCCTTATAAATCAATGCCACAAAATTCTAGTGCAAGCAAAAAACAACATATACATCCCTCCCAAAATTCATTTTAATGTAATTGACTTGTAAGATAGATGTTTTTAAAATTTTAAAAAACTATTTCTAAATATTTAATATTGAATAAAACAGTGTAAAATATATATTCATGTACAATGGTAAGCAAAAAAAGATACAAGTAAATCTGTACTTACAGCTTTGCTTTGCAATTTATTAAATGAGTATCTTAGTGTATCAACTGCTTCAGATTCTTCTTTTGTTACCTCAACTTCAAATCTATTTAAAATGGTATAAGCTTCCTAAAACAAGAAGGAAAGTTTTTCATTTCTTTCTAAGATATTTACAAAAATATTTGAAAAAAGAAATGTTGAAAAAGATATGAAAAACTATGGCCCTGTGCATATACTAAAGAAAGCCAAAAAAGTATTCCAAAAAATCCTAAGAAAATGTGCTTCTCTTGTCATGTATGAATAGGAAAAATATCTCCTCTGAACTTGTGTAGTAAAAAACTGCTGACAAAATAAATCTACTACAATGCAAAAATTAGGGATTAAAAACCCTTCTTTTATTACATTTAAGTACAGGTTCAAGAGGTAGAAAAATAATCATGAACAAAAATAAGGATTCTATTGTAGAGTTTTTTTAATAAACAGAATTATGTCAGCTACTGACATAGAATTCTTTTACATATTGCAATAATCTTGTATATTTCTTCTAGGCTATAAAAATTAAAAAAGACAGATTTTACCATTTCCTTTAATTATCATAAAAGTTAAACAAATATAGTTAAGCAGAATCATAATTTCTATATCCTCTAAGGAAACAAACATAGTTAAATAGACTAAGTAAACTAAATCAGATTACAGATTAAACTACATTAAGAGTTCACAACAGACTATTTAAGAGAGAATATTTGTGAACAGTGAACAGATAAATCCTTACTCAAGTCAAATTACTTGGGAAGACCAGACTCCCTTATTTTCGCTTTTTATCCAAAGAATGTTTGAGGCTTTAAGAAAATTTTAATATCTATGGGATAGGTTTCAACCAGCTTAATAACCTTCTAATGGGGAAAAAATTGCCCTAATCTCTTCCATCCCAATTAATAAAAACTAATAAAAGGAGACAAAGATGAAAAATTATTACAATAGCACCTATGGATAAATACTCTCTTACCTCCCCTATGAGAATACAAGTTAGCTTTATTATATAAGTCCATGCTTATGGTAAAGAAATACAGAATGACTTAGGTAAGGCCTATACCATACAAAAGCAAGACTTGTAATCAGGCAACCATTATTGCTGGGAACATACCACAGCAAGGGCTGCTCTTGAAGTGGAGAAGTCCCTGCCATCAGCTTTAAAGGCCAAGATGAAGCCTGCCTCCTAGTAGTTATTCTGAATTTGTCTACTTTTAATCTTCACTGGGGAGTTGAGGTATAGTGCCCTTGTGTGAGATGATGCTAGTGTTAGTTTGTAGCTTTCAAGTAAATTACTTTCAAAATATTTCAAAAATTTAAATTTCTTACTTCAATAGGTCCTAATGTCATATCCATTTGTATTTCATTATCACGTATATTGGCCAAGGCTTCCATTGCAAATCTGACATCATCTAAGTCACGAATAGGTCTAGATAATTTTTTTAAATATTCATTTATAAATGTTATCATGTCAGTCATTTTCTTTTTGTATTCTTCATTCAAGTATCGACAGAGTAATATCTTCCATGCCTTAGCTTCAATAGACAAAGCTAATTTCATTGGACCTAGAGAAGACAAAGAAAAAAAATACTTTATAGATTAACATCAATGTTTCTAAAATTTAGAAAATGAATCATAGTCAGTGTTTCCCTTACTTTAGTTTATACATTTATATATCTAAACTAAGATTTTTAATAATTTAGATCTTTAGCAATGGTGAAGTTACTGCTTGGTTATTAACAAAGTAAGAAGTAAGAAGAATAGAGCTTTTTCTTTTAGGTCATGCAGCAATAACAAACTATAGCAAAAATAAATTAAATGATATTTTCAGCAGCCTGAAAAAAACCCCAAATATGCCTTCCTATGTCATTATCAAAGTAAGTTATCAAAAAATTTTGAAATTTCTTACATAGTCAATGAATTTAACCAAAAGACTTATTCAACACTGGTAGAAGCAAATATCTTAATCCTTATACCCATGCAAGCTTAAAAAAAAAGGAATTGAGATTTAGTTGGCTCAGAAGACTCAGAGTAAATGACACACAGCCTGGGTACAAAACAGTTACAAGAAGCCAGAGAAGGCTGCATTGTTTTGTTCAGCTGAATCAAGTCTCCTTTTTCAATATACTTCTCTGCTAAGGCTAAATAAAGTTCTTTTTGTTAACTGTGAATGTTAACTGAAAGAACTAGATTGAGTCAGAACAGACGAGGCCCCAGGGGCACTGTTCAGGGGCAGTAGATACGGGCCTCAATGATCCCCAATGGCATAGACAGCCCTGGGCAGAGACTAAATCTAGAAAGGCAGGCTAGCACAAGACAGTAGTCCTGAATGCAGCCTAATGACTAGGAACTGAAAGTAAGTCATAGGTTTTTAACAGATAAATGATATAAGAACTCTATATATCTGTATCTATCTATCTATCTATCTATCTACCTACCTATCTATCTATCTATCTATCTATCTATACATGCCATGCCCTTTGTGTTATGTATATAGTTTGCATGCATGTGTGTATACAGTTACATATAAAGGAGAGGTTAGAGATAAGATTGGAGGTAGGAAAACTTTCTACTGTAATGAGATGTTAGAATCATTTAAATGACAGCTAATAAAGGAATGAAATATGGATTTGGCAGTGGTAATGGAAAAGAAAATCTGGATGTAAGAAATGTTAAAAAAAATTAGAAAACTTGGAGTAGCTAAAAAGACAAAGGGAAAAGGAAGACAAAGATGACACCAAATTTAATGCAAAGGTGCCTGAGTAAGTGTTAATACTGATAGGAAAATAGGGAATTGTAAAAAAACAAATTTTTGAAGAAAGAAAAGATCAAGTGTAGATATGTGATTTAGAGGACATCTGTATAGAGATGTCTATTAGATATTTGGAAATGCAGGTCTACATAGACAAACATGTAAATTTAAACTACTTCCATAAAATTAATGATTGAAGCCATAATAATGGATAATATTACTAAGATAGAAGGGGTAGAAAGAGAAAAAATAGATTCCAGAAATATTTAGACTAGATGAACCAAAACAGAGAAAGAAGTTGAGAGAAGTAGGAAATCATGGAAATGAGAGTCACAGAAACAAAAGCAATAAAGGTGGTTAAAAGTATCAAATTATACAAAGTAGTCAGAAAAACTGATGGCTGTTATCTTTCATACTTGAAGAACAACAAAATGACTTCCCTACATTGGGGTCAACATACAGAGTGTCTGACTGTGACTGATCAGATCAATATGAGCTCAGATGATGCTACCACAAGTTATGAACATTGGAATGGAGATGTATCTACGTTTGTGCATTTCCTGTTTCTTATGAGCTAATACAATTCTACTTGGCTCATAGATCATAGTGCCTTCTTTGATGTGGGCAAGTCATATGACATATACAATTATGTATCAATGCCTTCCATATAAGACAATCCATTTCAAAGTTCTTTAGAGAAGGGCAGCTAGTGCAGTGGATAGAGTACCAGTCCTGAAGTCAGGAGGACCTGGGTTCAAATCTGGCCTCAGACACTTAACACTTCCTAGCTGTGTGACCCTGGGTAAGTCACTTAACCCTAATTGCCTCAGCAAAACATTTTTTTAAAAACGTTCTTCAGATAGAAGCATACTATTTACACTTTTTTTCTTTCTTGTAGTTTTTCCCTTTGATTCTTCTTTCACATCATAAATAATATGAAAATTTGCTTAATATGATTGTTTATATATAATTTATACTGATATCTTGGGAGGAAGGAGGAGAGGGAAGGAAAAATATGGAACTCAAAATCTTATAAAAGTGAATGATGAAAACTATTTTTACATGTAATTGGAAAAAATAGTATTTAAATAAATTTAAAAATGGACGTCAGTGTCTGATACTTTATCTTGCCAAGTAATCTTCAGAAACTTCTTAAAACAATTTAAATGGAATAGATTCAAATTCCTGGAATAGATGCTGTCTAGATTTCACAGGTATTTAACAATGAGGTCAGCACAATAGCTTCAGCTTGGTAAGTAGCCTAATACCTCTTCTCTCCCACTTTCCTTTTCCAACCTGCCAAACACCGAGAGAGCTCTAGCAATATGTGTCAACCTTATCATCTGTGTGTACATTACTGGAAAGTATACTGCCAAGGAAAGCATACTTATCCACAGCATTGAAAATTTCTCCATTAATTATAACTGATGTAGATGATTCAGTGCTGACTAGTGGAGAATCTTTGTTTTCCTGATGTTAATTGTCTGCCTAAAACTAGCACAAGTGTCAGAGAACTGATCCCATACTCTGTTGTATCTCAGCCTTAGAGAGACTGCACTGAGTGCACAATCATTTTGCAAACAAAAAAATCACATACCAACTCTCTTTTCACTTCAGTCATCTTACGAATCAAATAATTTGCCATTAGCGCAGTAGCTGATCTTGAAACCATTTTAATCCTAGTTTAAAAATATCTGATAATATGTTGACAATATCAGACTTTTTTCATATGAGAGCAAGCACATAGGCCTGCTTCACTCATTGGTAACTGGGAAAGCATGAGAGCATTGTTCATTATTAGCAATTAGGTTTATTTATTTAATATCTTTCCCAGTTACATTTAAAACATTTTTTTACATTTGTTTTTAAAACTTCTGAGTTCTAGCTTCTCTCCCTTATCCCCTCCATTAAGAAATCATATGTGAAGTTATGCAAAACATTTCCATAAAAGTCATGTTGTAAAAGAAAACATAGATGTCCCACTCAAATTTCAAAAAAGAATAATAAAGGAAGGAGACAGAGAGAGACAGGGAGAGAGGGAGAGGGAGAGATACAGACAGAAAAAGAGACAGAGACAGAGAGGAGGGAGGGAGGGGAAGGAGAGAGAAAGGGGAAAAGGAGGGAAGGAGGATGGGAAGGATGGAGAGGGGGAGAGGGGTGGGGAAAGAGGAAGAAAGAATGCTTCAATCTGTATCGAGACAGTTTCTTTTCTGAGTATGGATAGGATTTTTCATCATAAATTCTTCAGAGTAGTTGTGGATCATTGTACTGCTGAGAATAGCAAAGTCTTTGAGTTCATGGAGGACTTTCCAGATTTTTTTCTGAGAGCATTCTGCTTATCACTTCCCACAGGACAATAATATCCCATCATAAACATACACCATTTTTATTGAGCCTTAATTGATGGGCATCCCCTCAAATTCCAATTTTTTTTGCCCTGAGAAGAGAGTTGCTATGAATTTTTTTTTGTACATAATAGGTCATTTTTCGTTTTTTCCCCAAATCTCTTTTGGTATTCATTCCAAGTAGTGCTGTTGTTAGGTCAAAGTATATGAACGAATATATGCATGGATAATTTTTCAACACTGACCCTTGCAAAACCTTGTGTTCCAAATTCCCCCTTTTTCCCAACCTGTTCCTTAGATGTCAAATAATCCAATATATGTTAAACATGTGTAATTCTTCTATACATATTTCCACAATTATTATGCTACACAAGAAAAATCAGACCAAAAAGAAAAAAAATGAGAAAGAAAACAATGCAAGAAAACAACAATAAAAAGAGTGAAAATACTATGTTGTGATCCACATTCAGTTCCCACAGGTCTCTCTCTGGGTACAAATGGCTCTCTTCATCACTAGACCAATGGAACTGGCCTGAATTATCTCATTGTTGAAAGGAGTCACACACATCAGAATTGATCATTGTATAATGTAAGAGAGATTTCTATACCCATATTGAGTGTCTGTATTTCCTTTCTGAGCCAATTCTGATGAGTATAAGATTTACTTACTCATCCTCTACTCCCCCTTTCCCACTCCACTATAAAAGTTTTCTTGCCTTTTTTTATGGCAGATTATTTATACCATTCCACTTCTCCCTTTCCCTTTCTCCCAGGACATTCTTGTCTTACTCCTTAATTTCATCTTTTTTTTTTAGATATTATCCCTTTATATTCAACTCACATGTATGCCTATGTGTGTGTGCATGTGTGTATATGTGTGTATTCCTTCAAACTGCCATAATAATGAGAAGGTTCTAATCAGTTACAAGTATTATGCTCACATGTAGGAATGTATCACTTTCTTGGCTACCTCCTTATGCTTCTCCTGAGACCTGTATTTGAAAATCAAATTTTCCATTCAGCTCTGCCTCTGCATTATGAATGTTTGAAAATCCTCTGTTTCACTGAATATCTACCTTTTTCCCCTGAAGGTTTTTACTCAGTTTTTCTGGGTAGGTGATTCTTGATTGTAATTCTAGCTCCATTGCTCTCTGGAATATCATAGGTCATGCCCTCTGGTCCTTTAATATAGAAGTTGTTAAATCTTGTGTTATCCTGACTGTGGTTCCACAAGAAATGTTTCTTTCTGGATGCTTACAATTTCTTCTTGACTTAAGAGTTCTGGAATTTGGCTATAATATACCTGGGAGTTTTCATTCAGGGATTTCTTTTAGGAGGTAATTAACAGATTCTTTCAATTTCTATTTTGTGCTCTGGTTCTAGAATATCAGGGCAGTTTTCCTTGATAATTTCTTAAAAGATAATGTCCAGGGTTTTTTTTTAATCATAATTTTTAGGTAGACCAGTAATTTTAAAATAATCTCTCCTGAATCTGTTTTCTAGATCAGTTCCTTTTCTAATGAGATATTTCAAATTTTTTCTATTTTTTAATTTGTTCTTCAGTTTTGCTTTATTGTATCTCAATTTCTCATAAAGTCATTAGCTTCGCAAATGAGGGTGGCCTAGCTGCACCAGATCTAAAACTATATTATAAAGCAGTGGTCACCAAAACCATTTGGTACTGGATAAGAAATAGAGTAGTGGATCAGTGGAATAGGTTAGGTTCACAGAACAAAATACTCAATGACAATTGTAATCTAGTGTTCGATAAACCCAAAGACCCCAGTTTTTGGGATAAAAACTCACTATTTGACAAAAACTGCTGGGATAATTGGAAACTAGTCTGGAAGAAATTAGGCATTGACCCACACCTAACACCATATACCAAGATAAGGTCAAAATGGATTCATGATCTAGGCATAAAGAATGATATTATAAACAAATTAGAACAATGTAGGATGGTTTACCTCTCAGACCTGTGGAGGGGGAAGGAATTTGTGACCAAAGAAGAACTAGAGGTCATCATTAATCACAAAATAGATAAGTTTGACTATATCAAGTTGAAAAGTTTTTGTACAAACAAAATGAATGCAGACAAGATTAGAAGGGTAGCAGTAAACTGGGAAAATATTTTTACATCCAAAGGTTCTGATAAAGGCCTCATTTCTAAAATATATAGAGAATTGACTCAAATATATAAGAATTCAAGCCATTCTCCAATTGACAAATGGTCAAAAGATATGAACAGACAATTTTCAGACGAAGAAATTGAAACTATTTCCGGTCACATGAAAAGGTGCTCCAAGTCACTATTGATCAGAGAAATGCAAATTAAGACAACTCTGAGATACCACTACACACCTGTCAGATTGGCTAAAATGACAGGAAATGATAATGATAGCTGTTGGAGGGGATGTGGGAAAACTGGGACACTGATACATTGTTGGTGGAACTGTGAACGGATCCAACCATTCTGGAGAGCAATTTGGAGCTATGCTCAAAGAGTTATCAAACAGTGCATACCCTTTGACCCAGCAGTGTTTCTACTGGGCCTATATCCCAAAGAGATTTTTAAGGAGGGAAAGGGACCCACATGTGCAAAAATGTTTGTGGCAGCCCTTTTTGTAGTGGCAAGAAACTGAAAATTGAAAAGATGCCCATCAATTGGAGAATGGCTGAATAAATTATGGTATATGAATGTTATGGAATATTATTGTTCTGTAAGAAATGACCAACAGGAGGATTTCAGAGAGGATTGGAGAGACTTGCATGAACTGATGCTGAGTGAAATCAGCAGAACCAGGAGAACATTATACACAGCAACAAGACTATTCGATGATCAATTTTGATGGTCATGGTTCTCTTCAACAATGATGTGATTCAAACCAGTTGTGCTGCGATGAAGATAGTCATATACATCCAGAGAGAGGCCTGTGGGAACTGAGAGTGAACCACAACACAGCATTTTAACGCTTTCTGTGAATATTTCCATGCATTCTGTTTTCCTTCTTAGGTTGTTTTTTTTCTTCTTCTCTTTCTAGATCTG
>JAJPUD010004381.1:70499-156548 GCA_023553655.1 Myrmecobius fasciatus | reverse complement strand
GATAAATTATATGACAAATCCAATATATGTATACATATCTATACAGTCATCTTAACTGCACAAGAAACATCACATCTAGAAAGAGAGAAGAAAAAAAAACCTAAGAAGGAAAACAAAATGCAGGGAAATATTCACAGAAAGCGTTAAAATGCTATGTTGTGGTCCACACTCAGGCCTCTCCCTGGATGTATATGACTATCTTCATCGCTGAACAATAGGAACTGGTTTGAATCACATCATTGTTGAAGAGAACCATGTCCATCAGAATTGATCATCGTATAGTCTTGTTGCTGTGTATAATGTTCTCCTGGTTCTGCTGATTTCACTCAGCATCAGTTCATGCAAGTCTCTCCAGGCCTTTCTAAAATCATCCTGCTGGTCAAAACTATGTTTTTTAAAGGTTAAAATGTTTACATGCCTACACAGGAAGATGATACATAACTCTTGAGAACTGCATCTTTTGGACATGGTTCTCTTCAACAATGAGGTGATTCAAATCATTTCCTATTGTTCAGCGATGAAGAGAGTCATATACATCTAGAGATAGGCCTGTGGGAACTGAATGTGGACCACAATATTTTAATGCTTTCTGTGAATATTTGCTTAAATTTTGTTTTCCTTCTTAGGTTGTTTTTTTTTTTCTTTCTAAATCTGATTTTTCTTGTGCAGTAAGATAACTGTATAGATATGTATATATATATATATTTGTCATATAATTTGTCATATAATTAGATTATGCTATCTTTGAGGCAGGAAATACTTTAGGTATCAATTTCCATTGTTATCACTACAACTTTTCACCATTCTAAGGTTGAAATAAGAGATTTGAAAAGGAATTAAATGGTTGGTTTTTCAAAATAATAATATACCCTCATTCATTACTAAATCATTCTTCCTCCCTACCCCACCTCCCATTCATTATATTAATACATACAATCTTTTTCATCTATGGATTTTTTCCAACTTAAGTTAAATTAGGGAATCTAGCTATATCCTACAGAGGCACTAGAAAAACATTTAAGCTTTCAAAATATCTGTCATTCACAACATATATTATAGTAACTACTAATAATTAACTAATCCTATGTTTTAAGTAAGAAGGAAATACCTGTATGTAATTCGAGTGCTCCCACAACAATAGTAGGCTTCAACTCTTCAATCTCTTGTTCAAATGTAGCATAATGAAGAATTTCTGTTCTGATTTCTGTCAGAGAAGGATTGCTAGCCAAAAATTCCTGTTTGTAATTTGAACATTTGTTAAGTATTTTAAATTATATCAGTTACAAATCTCAATGATTCCTTTTAACAATGATATTTATATTCAAATCATTACACATATATGTTTTCAAGGTAATGAGCTATAATCTGAACCCATAAAGGAAGTACAAACAAAAGTAAAATCATAGATATGTCAACACATCTCAGTATGTGTTATCATTTGAAATAATCCTATAAAGAATATCCTTGACACACTTGAGAGAAAAAGTTGTAATAGTGAAATGGTTTCTGTCTTTCTCCTGCCTAGTCTCAAGTGAAACAACCTCCAGGACAAAATGTGGCCACAGTACCTCCTGATGACTACTACTAACTCTCTATGGCACATGAAAAGCAGGAAGCTTCAAAACAGGACCCTGCTGTCTCAAATATGAAAATGAAAAGAAAACATGTCTTTAAGTCAATGGCCCAAAGATCCCTAACTCTGGATAGCACATGGGGTACTCACAGAAGCACCTAGTAACACAGTAGATATGAGTGCAAGACTGAAGTCAGAAAGCCTTCAGTTCAAATATAACCTCAGACACTTATTAGCTATATAGGCACTTTACTTCTTTATACCTTAGTTCCTCAACTATAAAGTAAGAATAATAATAGTACCTATCTCCCAAGATTGTTATAAGTATATAATTAGGAAAAAGTTGTAAAGCACTTAGAATGGTACATAACACATAGTAGGTACTTAATTAATGCTTCTTTTCTTTCTCTTCATTTAAAGAAATGGGCAGCATTTTTCAAATTAGCTTGTCATGCTAGATAATCACACTGAGTAGGAGTGTTTATGCTCATACACAATATACAGAAATGATAACCAGAAATAAGCAGCACCTATCTACTGGTACTTAGAGAAACTGTCACAGATAAAATGGCAACTTTACTAAATACACATTAGAGCTTAATGCTGACGAATAGTAATAATGGAGACAATAACAATGGACATTTATAAGCACATTGAAGTTTGCAAATGATAAGCAGCATAGGATAGCAGATAAAGATCTAGGGTTAAATCTTGCCTCTGACACATACTGACTCTAGAACTCAAAGCAATTCACTAAACTTTTCACTACCTTAGGTAACTCCTAAGTTTCAGAAAAAGTGCTGACTTGAACTGGTAAAAAGATTTTTATTCACCAAAGAGTTCCCTAAACCAGTGAAATCACAGGTTTAGTTCCTAATCTTTCTCTATGCCTTAAGTCTGCAGAACACTTGACCTATTTTATTACTGTTAAGAGTCTCAAATCAGTTCTGCCAGGTAAGGACTATAGGTATTATTATTATTATTATTTTATAAATGAGGAAATGCAGTACCAGACAAGCTAAGTGACTTATATATAGCTAGTAAATGACAACAATGAACTTCTGAATCTAACTCTAAAATTCTGGTTATGGCCGAACAATTTGAGGAATTGAAAATGGTCAATCTGCTCAACTCAGAACAATCTCAATGGTACCATGGCAATGTTTAAAGTACTGACAGAAAGAGAATAATTGGGCTGCCTAGGAAGCTGTTATGAGGAGTTCCAAAAACTTTCCCATAGCCTCTAGTTTGTGAGACACCAATATGAAATGACTTATGAAGAATGCTTGCATGATGATGTACATTTCTGGCTCTAGGATCATGGGTGTAGAGCTTCAAAGAATAAAAGCAAGAAGGGACCTTGGTTGTCATCTTTCCATGGCATCATTCCTACCACTGAGATATAAGCAGAAAGAAAATAAGCCAAACCCTATGAAAAAATCTATAAACAAATTAGCAAAAATATACCTTAACTTTGGCATCTCGATCCTCTGTCCAAAGAACTTTATATTTCTGAAATTCCAAAAGTGCTTCAGAAGCTACATTCCTTAAAGAGTTTACGGAAGAAGAAAGCAGCAAGCCCAATTTAGCAATGTCTTTGTGTTCCGCAACACCTGGATAAAAATTTTTTAGCTTCCTTGCAGGAATCATTTCTTCATAGGACTCTAGAAAAAATTCAAACAAGAAACAAATTATTACATTATACATATACATACATATCTAAACAACCTTTAGTTTTTCTTATTAGAACATGTTTGTCTATTTCAATGCTTATATTAACATTCAAATCTTATATTTTCCAGTTCCAGGTATAGAAATAGCTCTATACATGTGCTACTCTCAACATCAAACATTAATTTTTTAGACTATGGTGTAAAATTTTAGTCTCTAGATCTTTAAAAATGGAGAAATTAGAGGGTTTAAAGGATAACTGAAATAAAAATAATTAGAAGACAGAAAAAGAAGTTAAAAAATTGAGTTATTACCCTAATGAGGACTAAGGAGTAAATCAATATTTTCAAATAAATATCTTTCTTCCACACCTCCTTTATAAAGCCTTCTCTGGTCATCTCAGCCCATAATGTTTGCTTCTTACTCTAAATTTGATATTTATTATTCATTAACTATTATACGTGTTCAGTTTTCCATTTAGACTGTGTGCTCCTTGACCAAAGTTTCTAAACATCTTTCCTTAGAGCAAAAAAGGACAGAATTATTACCCAAACCAAAAATCAAAAATTTTAAAGCCTAAAATGAAATGAATCTGACAATGAATATGGAGGACATATCAAATTGAAAGAATATTCTAGACCCTGCAATGGATTATCAACACTGATTGGAACTAATTTCAGCCTTTTCAAAATTTTGTATGATGCTACAAGAAACAATTTGGGATTAATTAAGCTCATACTTTAACCATCATTACAGAATATACATCTTTAAAATCTCCATTACCCATTCACTGAAGAAGAAAAGACAGATAAGACAAACAAATAGGCACAGGTGGGGAAAGGTCACTGGCACTGGAAGTTTACAGCAATCCTTGCTTTGACCACTTCCAAGAAATAGTTCAATCTGGCCAGTTAGCATTTTCTGTATGTGTATTAAGTTCTGACCCAGCACAACAAAGAGGCTTTTTCTTCATCATGTGGTAATTAGAAAAGAAAACATCAACAAATGTCTCTGATGTGGAAAGCCAGGATCCTCCATTCCATATCAGGATAAATTTCCCAGAAATAGGTTCAGCAAATGTTCACAAACCCTCATGTCTTGGGTCCTCATTTGACAGTTTTTCCTGTCCCACTTAGAGCTTTATCTCAAGTTGTTTAGAATTCTTATCAATCAATGACTTTGATAAAGGAAAAGATGACGTGTGTCAAATTTTCAGATGACAAAAGGCTGGGAAGAAAATGATGAATGAATAAGATAGGTTCAAAAGACCTTGACAGATTAGCACACCAACTATATAATAGTAATAACTAACATTTATATAGTACTTAACTATGTGAGAAGTAAGAACTTTACAATCATTTCCTTATTTGATTTTCACAACAACTTCAACAGTTCATAAAAGTTTCTAATCTCTATTTTATGGCTGAGAAAACTGAGGCAAACAAATTAAGTGATTTGACCAGGGTCACATAGATATTAAAGGTCTAAGGCAATATTTGAATTTAGATCTTCTTGATTCCAGGCCCAGCACTCTATTTACTATGCTGCCCTAGACTTATTAAAGATAAAGATAAATATCAAATAAGGATAAATGTCTTGTATCTTAAGGTCAAAAATTTCAAAAATTAACTTCATGTAGACAAGGTAGAGAGGGTATAGCAAGGTATAGTAATGATATATATAGTAATATATTAATTATTCTGAAAAAAAAATCTGAGATTTTTTGTTGTTCTTGGTTTTCAAGCAGACTGTAGACTCAATATGAATTAGCAAATTGATGTTACATAAAAAAGATATAATACCATCTTTAGCTGTATTAAGAAGAGTTTTAAGCAAAGGGAGTGCCTATTAATTGAAAATGACAGAATAAATGATGATACAACATGAAAGTAATGTAATACTACTGTACCATATGAAATGATAAAAGATAATTTCTGAAAAACTTTTATGAATTGATGCAAAATGAAGGAAGCAGGACAAGAAGACAAAGAGAATATTAAAAAGAAAAGACATTGTGAGATACTGTGATTAAATGCAACAACCAATATTAACTCCAGAAGACTAAGCATGTAGCATACAATTACATACTTCATCACATAAGGGAGAATGGATTCTAGGTACAGACTAAGACCTGTATTTGGAAGTATGTTATGTACATGTGTGGATTTGTTTTGCTTGTTGTTTCTACATGCTACAAGGATTGTACTTTTTCTTTATATGGAAGCAGGATAAATTAGAACAAAACAAAAAATACAAATAAAATAAGATTTTTTAAAGTAAATGAAATATTAGTGATCCTTCTAAAAATAAAAAAGAATAGTTTCCAGAAAGAAGGAAGTGATAGTCCCTCTACAGATTATCCTAGTCAGACTTAATACAGAATACTGTATTTATTACTAGGGAGCACAATTTAGGAAAGATATTGATATAGTGAGGCAACCAGGATGCTGAAGGACCATGAGTCCATGTCATATAAGGACCAACTGAAGAAACTAGAATATATAAAAAAGGAAGACTGGGAGAGAAGAGGAAAAACTATATTCAAGTATTGGAATGTCTATCATGTGTAAGAGAAATTAGACTTGTACTATTTGTCTCTAAAAGGCAGAATCAAGAGCAAGCATTTGTAGTAACAAAAAGGCAAACAGTAACTTGTTACCAGAAAAAAAAAACAACTTCCTAATAAACAAAGCTGTTCAAAAATGGAATGGGACTTCATGGATTCCCTGTCACTAGAAGCTTTCAAAAAAGCAGTTGGAAAACAACTTAGTAATAGTATTATAAAGAATATTCTCAATCAACATGGACTATAGCTTTTATGAGTTGTTTGATTTTTTTCCACTATATTAGTTTTCCTTAGTAAATGTTAAAACAAAACATTATATGTTACATTAATTTGTTTATTTTGATTCTACATTTCCAAGTGAAACGGTCTACAAATGTTTATAATTTTTATCTTTATTCCATTTTAATCTATCTTTAAGATAATTTTATTTATTATGCTTCTTTCATTCAATTCTTTCCTCAGAAGGTTTAAATCTCTTATCTCATGATTATAAAGTGCACTTATCCCCTGCATATTAAGAAATTATTTCCACAGTAGTAACAAACAAATGTTGCTCTCAAAGGTATGTAAAGAAGTGTGTGTGTGTGTGTGTGTGTGTGTGTGTGTGTGTGTGTGTGAGAGAGAGAGAGAGAGAGAGAGAGAGAGAGAGAGGAAAAAAAACAGAGAGACAGAGAGACAGAAAAACAGAGACAGAGAAAGAAAGACATGGAGAGTCACACACACACACACACACGCACACACACACACACAGAGAGAGAGAGAGAGAGAGATACCATTGTTTCAGCTCTAGAAAAATGCCTGGGAGAGTTTACCCAATTCTGGATTACTTTTTACATCCCAAGAATAGCAAAATGAAAAGTTCCTTCCCTTTTGCATGGGGAAACCATGAATTTATTCTTATTCTCACTATGGTCTAAACAAATGAGTTCACTAGTTGAGATATATGCTATTTAATAGTAGGCATAGTTCTAAGACCAGTTTTTAACTTTTTATCTATGCTTATGAAACCCAGAGAAACCCGGGAAAAGTTCTTATCCACAAATTCATGTTAGTATTTGCAGAGCATGCAATATCCATTTTAAATATGTAATTTAACAAAGCAATTAAATGATAGGTGATTTTAAAACTGCATAGCATATTTTAAAGTGTTTTCCTAATATCTCTCCTATAGTCAAAGTGACAGACTATAGCTATGATCTCTTGAAGTCTTTTTCAATTTGAAGGTTCTATGAGTCTATTACACAATGACATGACCATATTTTGTTGTGGTAATTAACATTTTAAGTGGAAAGTTAATTTTTTCCCATTTTATTCACTTGTCCTGAGCTACCTTGTGTTGCAGAGATTCCTGCCTTCACATGGCGTACTTGCTGCTGTCCCCAGTGGGCCACTCCTCTACTCACTTCTAAAATTAACTGGATCATACGATTAATGGCTTGTTGAATATCATCCAAACTAGGAACCATTACCTATATGAAATAAAAGCAATAATTTGTAGCACTATACATATTTGTCAGAATATGGGAAGAAAAATCACTGTCCTGATTAATTATATGTGTTCAAAGGTCTTATCCCGAAAATCAACAACAGTGCCTTGTCTATTTAAGGCAGCAGGGTAGGGTAGTTCAAAGAGCAACTGACATGGAATCAGGAAAGCCTTAGGTTCAAATCCTACTTCAGACACTTAACTAGCTATATGGAATTGGGCAAGTCACTTAGCCTCCATTTGTTTCTATTACCTCATCTGTAAAATGGGAATAATTAGAGCACTTATCTCCCAAGAATTGTTGTAAAGATAAAACTCCCCCATTCCACAAATAAAGAAACTAGGGCAGACATTAAGTGGCTTACTTACAAACTAAACTGAATAGTGCTTTCATAAAATACTAATCCACCTACCTAATTACTACTTTCCAGATTCACCAATTACTTTGTGATACCATGAAGGGACTACTTTTTCTAGGACTAAATTATCTGTTTTATAAATACTAAGGTAAAGAACTGAGCTTAGTTATGGCAATTCACTAATTGCTAAATGAACTTGTGATTAAAGTAGCTTCCAGAATTATGTTTCCTGCTGATATTATCCATGAAGTAACTCCTCATTCTTAAAATAGATTCATTCAAATTGAGACATGAAATGTGATTGAAAAAGTTTTCATTTTAAAGAATTTAAAATGTTAATGTTCCTCTGACTCAATTTATAATAAAGCAATTCCCCAAGTGATAAATGGTCAAAGGATATGAATAGACAATTTTCAAATGAAGTAACTAAAGTCATTTCTAGTTACATGAAAAAATGCTTCAAATTACTATTGATTATAGAAGTGCAAATTAAGGTACCACTCTGAGGTACCACTTTCACACCTCTCAGACTGACTAAGATGACAGGAAAAGATAATGATAAATGTTGGTGGGAAACTGGAACACAAATGCAGTGTTGCTAAAGCTGTAAAATGAAACCATTCTGAAGAGCAGTATAGAACTATGTCCAAAGAACAACCAAACTGTGCATTTGCTTTGAATCAGCAGTGTCTCTACTGGGTCTGTATCCCAAAGAGATAATAACAGAGGGAAAGGGACCAACATGTGCAAAAATATTTGTGGCAGCTCTTTTGTAATAGCAAAGAAATGGAAATTGAGTGGATGTATATAAATTGGAGAATGGCTGAATAAGTTATAGTATATGAATGTAATAGAATAGAAAAAGAATAATGATTCTTTTTTTATTAAAGCTTTTTATTTGCAAAACATATGTATAGGTAGTTCTTCAACACTGACCCTTACAAAGCTTTTCATTACAAATTTTCCACCTAGTCTCCTCCCCTCCCCTAGATGGCAGGAAGTCTACTACATGTTAATTATATTAAAATACTTGACAAGTTGAATATATGTATACATATTTCCACACTTATCTTGCTGTGCAAGAAAAACCATACCTACAAGAAAAAAAAAATCTGAGAAAGGAAATCCAATGCAAGCAAACATCGATAGAGAGGATGAAAATATTATGTTGTGGTCCACATTTCATATCCCTCTCTCTGGGTATATATGGCTTTCTTTACTGAACAATTGGAACTCGTTTGAAAAATTTCATTGTTGAAGAGAACCATGTCCATCAGAATTGATCATCATATAGTCTTCTTGTTGCCATGTACCATGATCTCCTGGTTCTGCTCATTTCACTCAGCATCAGCTCATGCAAGTCTCTCCAGGCTTCTCTGAAATCATCCTGCTGGTCCGTAACATTCACATACCATAATTTATTTAGCCACTCTCCAATCGATGGGCATCCATTCAGTTTCCAGTTTCTAGCCACTACAAAAAGGGCTGCCACAAACATTCTTGCACATGTGGGACCCTTTCCTTCCTTTAAGATCTCTTTGGGATATAAGCCCAATAGAAACACTGTTGGGTCAAAGGTTATACACAGTTTGATAACTTTTTGAGCATAGTTCCAAATTGCTCTTCAGAATGACTGGATTCGTTCACAGTTCCACCAACAATGTATCAATGTCCCAGTTTTCCCACATCCCCTCCAACATTCGTCATTATCTTTTCCTGTCATTTTAGCCAATCTGACAGGTGTGCAGTGGTACCTGAGAGTTTTCCTAATTTGCATTTCTCTGATCAATAGTGATTTGGAGCACCTTTTCCTATGACTAGAAATGGTTTTAATTTCATCATCTGAAAATTGATAGAACATTATTCTATAAGAAATAATGAATAGCCTATTTCAGAAAAGCATGGAAAACCTTATATGAAATGATGCTGAGTGAAGCAAGCAGAACCTAGAGAACATCATACACAGTAATAACAAAATTATGGGATGATCAACTATGATGGACCCAAGTCCATCTTTTTTCAACAAAGTGGTGATTTCTGACAATTCTGAACAAATTCAAGACTTGAGGTGGAAAATGTTATCCATATCCAGAGAAAGAACTAGGAAGACTTAATGTAGAGAGAAGCATGGTATTTTCACCTTTTTGTTTTCTTTCCCATGGCTGTTTTCCCTTTTGATCTAACTGTTCTTGCACAACATGACAAATATGGGAATATCTTTAGAAGGACTACAAATATTTAACCTGTATCAGATTGCTTGCTATCTTTGGGAGGGGAGAAGGCAGGGGAGGGAAGGACAAAAATTTGGAACACAAAGTCTTACAGAAATGCATGTTGAAAACTATCTTTACATGTATTTGGAAAAAGGAAATAATATTGAAGGGAAAATGTTATGTTCCTAAGGAAGAATTTTATAAACTATAAAATCTTTAATGCTATGCTAGATTTCCTTCTCTTAAAATTTCTTAAAAGTAAAAAGGAAGTATTTAGAATTCTCTACAATAATGAGAGGAGTAATATTGATGAGTCTTCTTCCTTTTCACTTACCTTTTTCCTGTTTTTTATTTTTTAATACCTTGCTCATTCATGTACTGAGAAAGATTGCTCCATCTGCACCCTTGGGATATGTGCAGTGTAGCTTCCTTTGGGTAAACTTATAGAAGGAAATAGTAAGTACTTAGGATGAGTAGGCATGCCTAAATGATAACATGTATCAGTAGAGGGTATTACCTTCAATGTAGGTATTCATATTGATGAAATTACAGATCACTTTGATTATTGGAAAGTGTAATGTGAGTGTAAACCAGAAGGGCCTGAATGGTTTTTACTTAGGAGGATGTATCTTTGAACTAGGAAGTAGAAAGGATTATGATGGTAAGACAAAAGCTGCTATCTCATACCTCTTTTATGTACTTCTAGTATCTGCACATGCCCAAAACTTAGCAAAATACATCATACTCAGTAAATTCTTAACAAATGCTTGTTGAATAGAAAAAAAACATTTAATTAAAATTTTAAACTATCAAGTGATCCTCATAGGGCTTAAATGAAGGCTCCATATGCTACTGTATAAATCTTATTATAACCAGAGAAATAGAGAATTACTTATATGGACAATTCACCAATACAGGGAAATTATTTTGCTATATTGAATGCTTTTTATACTGATATTTGTAGAAAGGGGATGTAATCTACTACAAACACCAAAATTAATGCAAGAGCTATTTGTGTTCTTCAGTATGAAGAATGGAAATATATTAATTAAATAATAGGGAAGGAGATAATAATTACCTTCAATGATTATATGTAATGCTAGAGTCTTTAAAGCAGCAAATCAAATGTTAAAATATGTGAAAATTAGTTAAAATATAAGTGATAAACATCTTTACTCTTAAATGTTGAGGGTTATTTAATATGGCAAGATAGGTATATACAAACTATAAAATCACTACCCTTTAAATCAATGATTCTTAAAGAATGGCTCAATCTTGTGGAAATTTTTTCAGGTATTCAATGAAGTAAAAAATTATAATAATGCTTAGATTTTAAGTTTCTAATACTGTAAATATTGATAGATACAACCCATATAAACAAAAGCCCACTGGAGAGTTTTCAATAATTTTTAAGAGTGTCAAGGATTCCTGAGAACAAAAAGTTTAAGAACCAATCTACCCATTTTACTTTTTAGATGTTATGTAAACATTATCTTATGATTTTAAATATCAAATACAACTTACCACATTAGGAATAGCAAGATGCACTTCAGTTTTTATAAAAGGAATAACCTCTTCAGATATTTTTCGCCCATAAGTGCTGCAATTAAAATGAAAATTTATGCAAATAAAATGAAAATTGGCCATCCTAAGCCAATTTATGCAGTTTTGGATACTAATATTTCAATTCTAAAAATATATTATTTAAAAATAACAAATTACTTTTTTTTTTGCTAAGGCAATTGGGGTAAAGTGACTTGCCCAGAATCACACAGCTAGGATGTATTAAATGTCTGAGGCTAGATTTGAACTCAGGTCCTCCTGACTCCAGAGTTAATGTTCTATTCACTGCATCACCTAGTTGCCCCAAAATACCAAATTACTTTGAAGATAAAATATACAATCATAAAACTAAGGAAATAAAATTGATTCCCAAATCTCATCTTCTTAAAAGTGAAGTGTTACTTTGAAATGTGTTTTCATTTTGCTTACATGCCCAAGAACAGTCAACAAAATTACAAAGAAATGTTTATGCTGAGATACGAGCATGAGGTAAAAATCAGTAAAACTGTGAAAATAATTTCATTCTTCTCACCAATTATGAGTGGGTAATAAGGAAGGGTTTGTTCAAAGAAATCCAAAGCCTTTCTCGATCAGTGTTTGTTCAAATCCTTCCTATTCTTCAATGCCCAATTCTTTTCTAATTATAAGAGCTCATTTTCATACAGCATTTTATAAACCATTAAGTTCCTTCCTTACATTAATCCTACTGTATTTGAATGGACAAATATAAAATACAAATTTTTTATTTTGATATTTTCACCAAATCGAATAATCACAAATTTCATCCGAATAAATTAGTGGAATAACAGCAAGTAAGATGTTCTTTCAATGTTGGGATGTTTTACATTAAAATAAGATATATATATTTTGAAATGTTAAAGATATAAATCCATTATCTAAAACTCCTAACATGAATATGCACAGTGGTCTGAATATTACAAAACTATTACTGGATTCTATGATTTACATGGTTTTGGATCATATATTTTCAAAGCACTAATTTAAACAAAAATTTATGTAATTTCTTTGTATATTTTGTGTAAAGTGCTAAAAATCACTCAAGAATTTAAAAATATAAACAGGCCTAAATGATTTTGGTTCCTACATGTGATTCTATAATTTTTACAGTGTTAGCTATAGCTAAATTTCTAGTGTTTATTATTACTAAATAAATTGTAAATATTGTCAACTTACCTTGTAACAAGTATTCTTTTTTTCAAAGTATCCAAAGTTAACCTTGTAGCTTTCTGAAGACTGTCTAATAATTGGTGACTAAAAAATGCAGAGATCTCTTTACATTCCTGAAATAAGCAATACATTACATACTATACCCAGACCACTGAAAATCAATTTTCTCAAAATAAAAATCCTAATACAGTAATAAAAATGATATATAGAAAATGAAAATAAATTAGAGTCACTTTATATAAAATGAAATTTAACTCAAACTCCTTTTCTATTTTTCATTATTCCATACTCATTTATCACTGGGATAAATCAATTGTCAAAACTATTCATAAAATTTTAATGAGTAGGAACTATTTTAATCCAATGCTGTCATTTTTAGAGGAAGAAAATGATGCTTCAATTATTCAAATAATAATACCTAGCTTCTCACACCCAAAGTAGAATCCAAGACCCATAACTTCTGGTTCAGCAGTCTTTTCAGTGAACCACAATTCTTTCCTCCTGAAATTCTGAAGTACAGATCCCTGAATAACTACTGTTATAATGTCTGTGCCTTCACCTTTACTTTTTAGATTTCTACACTTTTCCAGGATTTCTAGCAAGTAAGGAAGCACAAGTTGAACATTGCAGTTTTTTCTCTCTAGCCCACAAGGTACAGAAATAGTAACAAGGCAAAGAAGAGGAAGAGGAAAAAGGAAGAGGAAGGAATGGGACTGGTAGTAGAAGTGATGATGCTGGTGTTGGTAGTAATAATGAACATTTATATAGCACTTTAAGGTATTAAAAGGTATGAAAAAATATCTCATTTGGTCCTCACAGAGACCTGTGAAATAGGTCCTATATTATTGTCCCTGTTTTAAAGGTGAGAAAACAAAAGTGAATTGCCCAAGGTTACAGAGTTAGTGTCTGAAGCTGGATTCAAACTCGGGTCTTCTTAGCAGCATGACCAGTGCTTAATTCACTTTGCCACCTTAGAGGTCCCTATTAATCCACATTTTCTGCCCCTTTGTTGAATTACATAATAGCTTTGATGTAATTATAATTGTCAAAGACAGAATATTTCTTTAAAGAAATATCAAAGTAGCATCTATCTAAAAACACCAGCAAGCATAATATTTAATGGGAATAAACTAGAAGCATTCCCAATAAGATCAGGGGTGAAGCAAGGTTTCACCCCTTTACTATTAATATTCGATACTGTAAGTTAGCTTCAGCAATAAGAGAAGAAAAAGAAACTGAAGGAATTAGAATAGGTAATGAAGTAACAAAATTATCACTGAGCATATGATATGATGGTATATTTAAAAATACTAGAGAATTAACTAAAAAACTACTAGAAACAACAACTTTAGCAAAGTTTCAGGATATAAAATAAACACATAAATAACTGATATTTTTTTCTATTTTTTTCTTTTCTTTTTTGCTGAGGCAATTGGGGTTAAGTGACTTGCCCAGGGTGACATTGTTAGGAAGTGTTAAATTTCTGAGGCCAGATTTGAACTCAGGTCCTCCTGACTTCAGGACTGGTACTCTATCCACTACACAACTAGGTGCCCCATCACTGGCATTTCTATATGTTATCAACAAAGTCCAGCAGCAAGGGATAGAAAGAGAAATCCCATTTGAAATAATTGTAGATAATAAAATATTTGGGAGTCTACCTGCCAAGACAAAGCCAGGATTATATGAGCACAATCACAAAACACTTTTCACACAAATAAATTTAGATCTAAACAACTGGAAGAATATCAAGTGCTCATGCATAGATCAAATCTGAGCTTCCTCAGTGCCATACAAATCAAACTGCCAAGAAATTACTATATGGAGTAAGAGAAACTAATAACAAAATTCATCTGGAACAAGGGAAGATCAAGAATTTCAAGGGAATTAATAAAAAAATGCAAAGGAAGGTGGCTTAGCTGTAGCAGACCTAAAATTATATTATAAAACAATTGTTATCAAAATCATTTGGTACCAGTTAAGAAATATAAAGAAATTTAAAGAAATAAAGTGGTGGATAAGACACAATAATCAATAACTATAGTAATCCAGTGTTTGATAAACCAAGGACTCCAGGTTCTGGGATAAGAACTTAATTTTTGACAAAAATTCCTGGGAAATTGGAAAATAGTATGGCAGAAACTAGACATTGACCAGTATCTATACCAAGATAAGGTTCAAATCGGTTCTGATTTAGACATTAAGGGTAATATTATAAGCAAATAAGGAAAACAAAGGACAGTTTATCTCTCAGATCTGTGGAAAAGAAAGGAATTTATAACCAAAGAAGAATGAGAAAACATTATAAAATGCAAAATAGATAAATTAAGATTACATTAAATTAAAAAGGTTTTGTACAAACAAAACCAATGTAGCCAAGATTAGAAGGGAAGTAGGAAGCTGAGAAAAAAATTTTATATCTAGTGTTTCTGATAAAGACCTCATTTCTAAAATATATAGAGAACTGACTCAAATTTATAAACATAGGCACAGCTAGATGGCACAGTGGACAAAGTGCTGGCCCTGAAGTCTGGAGGACCTGAGTTCAAATCCGGACTCAGACACTTAATACTTCCTAGCTGTGTGACCCTGGGCAAGTCACTTAACCCCAATTGCCTCAGCAAAAAAAAAAAAAAAATTATACACATATAAGGTGTTCTCCAATCGATAAATATTGAAAACATATTAACAGACAATTTTCAGATAAAGAAATTAAAGCCATTTCTAGTTGTATGAAAAATGTTTCTAATCACTATTGATTAGAGAAATGCAAATAGAGACAACTATGAGTCAGAAAGTGAGCAACAAGGAAATATATAAAGACTAAAATAATCAAGATTACAAGGAAATATATAAAGACTAAAATAATCAAGATTTCAAAAGGAGTATAACTCAAATTAAAGATCACGAGCACAAGTAAATAAACCAAAAAGGAAGACATTAATAACAGAAGGAAATATGATTTTCAGATAAGGTAAAAAGAATATAACCATCTTTGAATAAATATTGAGAAACAAGGGAAAATTAACCTTCACCATAAGAGGTAGAGGACCCTGTGGATTTCCATGAAATCATAAAACTACGGCAAGATATTACTGCATAGTTTAAAATAGAATCAGAAATGTATTAAATAGTGGAAAATATTAATTTGTCAGTTGTCTGGAAAATATAATGGAGAGGGAAGAGAGCTTGAGGCAGGGAGACAATTTTGCAATATTCCAAGCCTGAGGGATTGTGTTAGTTTTAGAAGAGAAAAGGGGACAAATACAAGAGTTGCTGTAGAAGTTATAAAGGACAGAACTTGACAATTTATTGGATATGGGAAGATAAAATAGAGGAAAGATGACATTTAGGTTTCCAACTTAGATGACTGGAAAGGTGGTAGTACCCTCAATAGTATTAGGGAAAGAAGGAAATGGAAGAGAGGAATGATTTCAGTTTTGGATATGTTGACATTAATATATCTACAAGATATCCAGTTTGATATGTTTAACAGGTAGTAGCATCAATAAATGCAAGACTTGGAGCTGAAAAAGAGATTAGACTGCATAAATATATCTGAGAATCATTAGCACAGTGATGATCACTGAAACTAGGAGAGCTGATTTTATCATCAAGTTAAATATTATAGAGGGAAAAGAAAGAGGGGCTCAAGTCAGAGACTTGAAAGAATTTAAGGTTAGGATTTGGATTCAACAAAAGAGATTGAAAATTAATCAAATTGGTAAAATTTGAATAAGAAATCAAGATAAAGCAATGTCATGGAAAGTTGAAGAAAAGTATCAAGAAGAAAAGGATGATTAATAATGCAGAGATATCAAGGAGAATGGAGACAAAAAAGTCCATTACATTTGGAATTAAGACATCATCAATAATGTTTGAGAGAACAGCTTCAGTTGAATGAAGCTGAAGCTGGACTACAAAGAGTTAAAAAGTGAGAGAGAGAGAGAGAGAGAGAGAGAGAGAGAGAGAGAGAGAGAGAGAGAGAGAGAGAGAGAGAGAGAGAGAGAGAGTGAAAGAAAGGAAGTGGCACCTAATATAGTAGACTTCTCAAGGAATTTAGTCACAAAGGTCACAAAGATACAAATGATAGCAGCAATGGATGGATCAAATTAGAGGTTTTCAAACATTTTGTATGTTTGTAGGTGAGAGGGAAAGCAGATAGCAAATAGGGAACAATAGAAGATTAGTAAAGGAAAAGGAATGATAAAAGGGACAATTTTCAGGAGCAGATGAGATGGAAAAGGATCACTTGTATAAGTATAGGTGGGCATGTTGTCGAGGAGAAAGGCCTTTTCATGTGAAAAAGGTGAAGGTGGAGATATTGGCAGAAGACATCTGAATGATATGAAAGAAGGAATATTTCAGTAACTATTATTTTCTCTTGATTTCTCCTCTTTTGGTGATATTATCTGATTTTTTCCCCCAAGACTTTGGTATCCTTCTTGCTTTCAAATATATTGATAAGCAATAACTTAATATTCTCAAAATTGTCAATTCTGATGGACATGGTTCTCTTCAACAATGAGGTGATTTAAACAAATTCCTATTATTCAGCGATGAAGAAAGTCATATACATCCAGAGAGAGGCCTGTGGGAACTGAGTGTGGACCACAACACAGCATTTTAATGCTTTCTGTGAATGTTTGCCTGCATTTTGTTTTCCTTCTTAGGTTGTTTTTTTCTCTTTCTAGATCTGATTTTTCTTGTGCAGCAATATAACTGTATAGATATGTATACATATATTGGATTTATCATATTTTAACATATTTAACATATATAATATATAATAAACATATTAGATAATATAATATATATAATATGTAAATATATAATGTATTATTATATATTGTATAATTATATATCATAATATATAGTAACACATATTACATATTATAATATATACAATTATACAATATATTATATATTATTATATAATTATATATTATGATATATAATAATACATATTGTATATTATAATATGTAATTATATATCATAATTATATAATAATACATTATATATTCACATATTATACACATTATATTATCTAATATATTATTGTATATTATACAATAATATAATACAATAATATATAATAAACATATATTAGACTACTTGCCATCTGGGGAGGGGGTGGGGGAAAGGAGGGAAAAGTTTGGAACAGAAAATTTTGCAAAGATCAATATAGAAAATTACTCATATGTTCTGTAAATAAAAAGCTTTAATAAACAAAAAAGTAAAACAAATATTCTCAAAATTGTGTTGTTTCCAGTACTGGCCTCTTTCTTTGTATACTTGGTCTGGTCCAGTTGCTCTTCTCAATGACTACCACTGACATTTAGACTTCAGCAGAGAGAGCCCTGAGCCAAACAGCCTAGGAAGAGTAACTGCCTCTGCTTCAAGTCTAGGTCCCAATGCTACAGGGGAACAACTTCCAGCAAGGAAATGGATAAGGTACCCTGAGAGACAAGAAGTGGTATATGCGATGAGTCATAGCAACACGACCAACTTGACTACAATATCCTTTCAGATCCATTACTGAGACCAAGAATTCTAGAAATAGCACCACACATTGCCTCCTCTATCTTGCTTTGTCCCTCACCACTTTAAATACACTCTGCTTATAGTCAGTAGGACCCTTAGGGAGAAAGAACCTGACAACTGCAACTTCTTTATTAGTAGGGGCTTACTTACTGCAAGAAATGCAGTAAGCATTTCTGCTTTTTTATTCATTAATTCCTATTTTTGTTTTCTGTCATTTATGTTCTTTCATGCAGTTTGCTGGAACCTACTTTCATTGATCAAGAAAAGAGCTGGTCAGTTGTAGCTATTTCTTGACTTTTTTGTACTCTATGGCAATTAATTTGCATCAGCTAAATATCTTTAGGAAATGGCTAGAGTAAAAACCAACTGGAAATTAAATAATGTAATTCTAAAAAATGAGTAAGTCGTATGGTAGCAAAGAATTGAAAAATGAGTAGATAGATGTCCATCAGTTGGGAAATGGCTGAATAAATTGTGGTATATGAAGGTAATGGAATATTATTGTTCTATAAAAATGATGAACAAGCTAATTTTGGAAAGGCCTCAAAAGATCTACATGAACTGATGGTGAGAGAAACAAGCAGAACCAGGAATACATAGTACACAGAAACAGCAAGATTGTGTGATGATAAACTACGATACACTTGGTTCTTCTCATTGTTTCAGCGATCCAAGGCAATCCCAATAAATTTTGCATAGAAAAAATGAAATCTGCATCTAGAAAGAGAACTGTGGAGATTGAATGTAAATCAGTACACACTATGTTCACTTATTTTTTCCATTTTTATTTTCCTCTGGGGGTTTTTCCTTTTTTGTTCTGATTTTTCTCACCTAACATGATTCGGAAAGAAATGCGTATTTTAAAAGTTAATATACATGCATAACCAGAAAAAATAACAAAACAGCTTTTAAAAATCTAATGAATTCTACCCCAGAAAAAGGGAGATCAGGGATTATTTAGGCTGATCAGGATAAATGGTCCCTTTCATTGGGAGAACTTTTTTGAAGTAAAAATGTCCTCCATGTTTTGCTTAGCATAATTGCCTTTCTTCTGAAATCTTCCCTGCCTTCTTTAAATCCAACTAACTTTAAACTTCCTGACCATAAATTGCACCAAGCCTCCAAGAGGAAGCTCAAACTGATTGCCAGCAACAATAAAACTTTTGACTGCTAGACCTTGAATTCTGCCCTTCCCTGCTCCACCAGTGCTAGACTTGAGTTTTATTTTTGCCTCAGATACTTATTAGTTGTATGATTCTTAAAGTCAATTTATCTTCTTGGACCTTCAGTTTCCTTAACTGTAAAATGAGAATAGTAATAGCATTTATCTTACAGGATGGCTGTGAAAAAAATTGCTTGGCAAATCTTAAAATACTATCTAAATACTATTATTATCATTACTATCATCACTATTATTACTATTGAGACACATTAATACTATTATTAGAGGATAAAGGTCATCAAGGCTGCCAAAAGATTATACTCTGATAAAACCGTGCCTGGACTCTCATATAGTTATGGGTCAATGAAGCCATCTATCACTAAGGAGGAATCAACAGGAAAGGGAAATCAGCTGAGAGCGAATGAGGAAGTAGGGTCAAAGAAAGTCCTGAGATTTCAAGCTTGAATGACGAGGGAGAAATATAGAAATTAAGGGAAAAGAACAGGTTTTAATTTTTGAGGGTTGTATGTTTGTTTTGTGAGAGGAAGAGAAAGAAGAGGATTTCAGTTTCAGACACTGAGTTTGAGATACCAATAGGATACCAAATATAGATGTCTAGCAGATAGTTGAACATATATGAATGGAACTCTTAGAGAAAAGAAGGGATGGAAATATAGATTAGTTTGCAAAGAGAGAAAAAAATGAAGCCAAGGTTGTGCCAAGGGAAAGAGTACAGAACCCTAATGACACCCATATTTTAGTGGGGAAAAGAAGAGAAACTAGCAAAAGAAAATAGTGATGGAGGGTTTAAGAAGGGAAGAGAGAATTATGTTCATTATCACAGAAACAAAGAGAGGATATAATATAAAGAAGGGAATATTCACATAAACATAGAATCACAGAGACTCAGAAGGAACCTTAAAGGCCATGTAGTCCAACACTTGTCTTTTATAATATTAGTGTTAAGTGACCATCAAGTCTTTGGGGATTTGCAGTAAGAGAGAACCAATTGCCTTCTGCAATAGTACATTCTTCATTGGATCAGCTTTAATTGAGAGAAAATTTTTCATTTTATGAACCCTGAACTTTCCTTTCCAACTTCCACCCAATTATCCTAGTTCTGGGCCAAGAAAAATCTATTTAAATTTCTCTTCCACATTATAGGCCTTCAAATGGTAAAGGCTTTAAGTGCATGTCCCCCTTAATTTTATGTCCAGAACTAAATATAATGCTCCAGCTGTATTATTAACAAAGCACAGCACAGAAAAACTATTATTTCCCTTGTTTTGAACACTGTGCTTCAATTGACACAGCATAAGCTCATGTTGTTACTTGGGGGGACAGTGGTTCTCTCATGTTCACACTATTGACTCATGTGGAACTTGCCACCCATTAAAGTATAGGATAGGGTAAGGATGATGCATGGGACTATTGTATTAAATTCAACCTTTACTCTCTTCCTCTGGAACTGTTATTCTCACTTAAGATTTTATAATTTAGCTTATGAACTATCACCCAAAAATATATACTAGGATTTACAAAAGGTAAAATTAAGTCTCCTTTTGTAGCTTATTTCTTTTCTTTTCTTTTTTTTTTAAGTGAGGTAATCGGGGTTAAGTGATTTTCTCGAGGTTACACAGCTAATTAAGTGTCTGAAGCCAAATTTGAACTCAGGTTCTCCTGAAGCCAAGGCTAGTGCTTTATCTACTACACTACCTCACTGCCCCTTTTGCAGCTTATTCCAAAAAAAGATTTTATATAACAAAACTCTAGTGCAATAAAATTATCTGAGCATTTTCATGGCACTTTCTATAACATACTTTCACTTCTTCATACCAGTCTCCATGACTTCTTTACTAAAATATTATACATTCTCTATCCTCACATCAACATTGCACAGCAGTGTACTCTATAAGGTCTTTTCTTTTATCCCTTTCACAGTTTGTTATTATATAAGAGATAACTATTTTCCTTAACTGTTGGGAGATGTTTATATTAAGAAATGTATCATATATTGTGAACCTGTGCAGGCTTTGTTTTTCCGGAAAACATAGAAGTCCCATTCACCCTGTTCTAAACATTTCTATTCTCTTCAAATATAGATCCTCTGATAGGTGAAGGAGAGCACTAGTTGATATTTATTATTATTTACAATTCAAAAAATTTATAGTTCTATAAACTGTGAATTTATTTATTAATGAATACCTTTTTAAATTCATCTTCCTTTTCATTATCTTCTGTTTCCTTAGTTTCAGGCTCAACAATTTCAGTATCTTCTCCAGGAGTTCCAAAAGCCACATGTTTACGTGGTTCTAAAAGTAAAAGAAATTGTCCTGTTAAAGTATTGCTAATTATTTAATCTTTGAAAGGTCCCTTAAGGGGATTTTTAGAATTGTAGGGAATGATGTAACTGATTTTTGCTGTGGTTTTCTGAAGTTAACAGTTAAGAGTCTTATGATTTTGCTATTTTTGTTGGAAATCTGATTAAATTAAATGAATACTAAATATTAAAATTGATCTAATTCACATATGACTTATATTTTTTAAAGTTCAAAATCTTGATTAAAATTTTTTGTAAGAAAAAAGAGTGGCACAGTAACATTCATGTTCTCTCCCTTTCTCTCTCTGTCTCCCTCCCTTCCCCCCTCTTTCTCTGTCTCTCTCTCCCTCTACTTCTCTCTCTCCTTCCATCCTCCTTCCTCCCTTTCAATTTTTTTTTCAAAAATTTTCTAACCCATGTTAGAAAATTGAGGAAACAAACAAAATCATTTAGATGGAATTCAATGAAGGTATCCAAAAAACCCAAGATTATAAAAAAAGTGTTAACCAACTAGAAAAGAAGGTATAAAGTCTTAAAGATGAAAATAACTCTAAAAATTAGAACTGGGCAAAGGGAAGCCAGTGAAGCTATGAGAGCCAAATAAATAAAACAATAATCCAAGAAAATTGTCCTGATAGAATATGAGGGGAAAGTAGAAATAGAAAACATCCACCAATTCACAAGATCTTTTGTGGAAAACACACAAGAACATTATTGCCAAATTTTGAAACCTCCAGAACAAAGAGAAAAATTTTAAGAAACAAGAAAAAAAATTCAAATATGCTGGAGCTACAATCAGCATTGTACAGGACTGATTAGCAGCCACAACAAAAGACCACAGATGCTGGCATCATATCCACCAACAATTAAAAGCTAGGCCTGTGGCCAAAAATAAATGTCATATTAAGCACAATTATCTATAATGCTGAATGAGAAAAAATGGACATTCAATTAGCTTGCATATTTTCAGGCCTTGCTATCAACCAAACCCAAACTTAATAGAAAATTTAACATATAAAAGCCAATATCAAAGATAAATTTCAAGAAACTCAACATGGACAAATTGTTTGTTTTTACATGGGAAATGTATACCATATGCTTAAGATTGATATCAATAAAAGCATAGCTTAAAAATGGGATAGAGTTAAAGTAAAAATAGTAATTATGTCATACAAATGAGGCACAGAAAAATATTCACAGAGGCATTAGAGTGGGGAGGAAGGTTTGTGGTTCTGAAAACCTACTCACATCAGGAATAGGTTTAATAGGCTACACTACTTACATACCAGGAAGGGCATCCTCCAAAATCTATTTTAAAAATAAAGGGAGAAAGATGGGCTGATGGGGAAGCAAAGGGTGAGGGAAAGAGACAAAAGAGGGATCTATGGGTGGTGGGAGGCTAAATAATAGCAAGACAAGTTAAGGAGCAGAATTAAAGCAGAGTCAGCAAGGATAGAAAAGATTGTGTGTATGTGGGTGGGTGGTATGTGTATGTGCATGTATGTATATGTATATATGCATATATATGTATACATAAATATATATTTTCTTAACTACACAGCTTGCTTGGGTGTGGGTGTGGGTGTGTGGGTGAAAGAGAAAAAGGAATAAAGTAAAAAAGGTGTACAGCAGAGAACAAAAGGACAGTTTCCAAGAAAGTAAAAAAAAAAAGATGGAAATTCATGAATATAATTTCTTCTAATATATACATATATTTACATATATATACATATATATATTCTTGAACTAGTAATTTGTTGTTAATGTATTTTGAATCCTCCCTGTTGTTCAGCTGGGCACATGAGAATGTTCTCTTTTGCTTTGTTTCATTTTTGTTTTGTATTCCTTTTCTTAATAATTTTTCTTGAGGAAATCATCAAGGCAAAAATATTTATTAGGCATCTATTATTTGTGCAGAAACAAGAGACATAAAATTGGGACTACCAGAGGTGAAGCCAATATGGTAGAATCAAGAAACACTCAGCTGAGTTCTTCCAAATTTCCTTTTAAACATCTAAAATAATGCCTCAAATCAAGTATAGGAGTGTGAAACAATGTTTTCCAGTAGAAGACAATTTGGGAGGTGTCAGCAGGAAAGATCTGTTTCACTAGAGTAAGAGTCAAACAAAGCACAGCAAAGACTGCATAGTGCAGGCTGAGCCAAGGCACAGACCATGGAGACAGGTGAACTGGTGGCAGCTTTGAGCATTTTCAATCCACAGATAGTGGGGGTGGGGATGATTGGATAACTGATCAGAAGGAGATTGCAGGGGACCTTTTTTTGGCACTGGGTTCAAACTTTGTTTCAAATTACAGTTCTTGGTCACAATCCTAGGGCCAAAAGGAGAGAGAGCATTTGCAGGTGTAGGGGAGCAGGAAGCCTGGTTGTGTTTCCAGGACAAAGAAGAATATATATATATATATATATATATAGTTGCTCATAGGCAAATAAAATGGGGAACTGTGACAGCTCCCCACAGCTGTCACAGCAGAAGAACAAGGGATCTGGTCACAATCCAAAGACCAAGAGGAGCATTAGCACTGATGAATATAGGGGGACAAGGTCCCTGCATGAGTAAAGACCAGAGTACAAGCCAAAAGTGATCACATTTATCCTTAGATCAAATTATCTTAGAAGCATCAAAAACCTACAGACCCCTAGAGTTAACTGAAGAGAACAGCAAGAAAGTCCTACAGATTGGAACAATAACCTGTGTACCCTGGGAGCAGAACACAACTTTAATATAAAAGTTAAAAGTCAAGAAATAAGCTGGAAAAATCAGGAAAAAAACAACCAGCCAACAAGAACCTGACCATAACAATACACTATCGTGATAAGGAAGACAAGACACAAATGTTTCTTCATTCTTCTGTCCTTCATTCTCAAAGACTACAGCTTGAAGGAATATACATAGTCAGAAGGCACTGGTATAAGGTGAAGTAGAGGGAATGACATAAAATAAAATTTAGGGATGAGAAAGATGAGTACATTGGATGAAGAAGTAAGGGAGACGGAGGATGGTGTAAATTTTCACATGAAGAGATGCAAAAGACCTATTATAGTGGAGGGAAAGTTAGGACAGGTGTTGAGCATCACTTGAACCTTACTCTCATATGTATTGACACAAAGAAAGAATAATATACACAATTAGTTGAATATCAATATTTTCTCACAGGGAAGTAGGGAGAAAGGAGTTTAAGTGGAGTGGGGGTAGCACCTAGGGACTGACAGAAGTGAGAGAAGATTAGGAAAGGTGGTAGACAGAAGCAAAACACTGGTGAGGAAGGAAAGGGTGAAAGGAGAAAGAGGAAAAACAGGAGGAAGATTATGGAGAAAAATACATGGGTAGTAATTTTAACCATGAATATGAATGGAATGAACTCTCCCATAAAATGGAAACAGATAGAGTAGACCCACAAACAGAAAGATACAATATACTTTACAAGAAGAGAGATACATAGAGCAAAGGTAAGGGGCTGGAGCAGAGTCTCTAATGCTTTATTGGAGTTAAAAAAGAAAAAAAAGAAGAAGGTTGGCAATCATATTCTCAGGCAGTAAAAGCAAAAATTGACCTGATTAAATGAGATAAAGAAGGAAACCCCATCTTGCTAAAAAGTACTGTAGACAATGAAGTAATATCAATACTAAACATGTGTGCCAAGTGAGATAGCATTCAAATTCCTAAAGAAACAAATTAAAGGAAGAAATAAACAGCAAAACTATACTAATGAGGAACCTGAATCCCTCTCAAAATTCAATAAACTTAATCAAAAATAAGCAAGAAAAAAACTAGGAAGGTAAATAGATTATCTTTTTAAATTTACAAAACATATGCACGGGTAATTTTTCAACACTGACCCTTGCAAAACTTTCTGTTCCAAATTTTTCCCTCCTTCTCCCTACCCCTTCCCCTAGATGGCAGGTAGTCCAACATATGCTAAATATGTTAAAATATATGATAAATCCAATATATGTATACATATTTATACAGTTATCTTACTGCACAAGAAAAATCAGATCTAGAAAGAAAAAAAAAACCCAAGAAGGAAAACAAAATGCAAGCAAACAAAAACAGAAAGAGTGAAAATATGTTGTGGTCTACACTCAGTTCCCACAGGTCTCTCTCTGGGTATATATGGCTTTCTTCATCAATGAACATTTGGAACTGGTTTGAATCATCTTGTTGAAGAGAGCCATGTCCATCAGAACTGATCATCATATAGTATTGTTGTTGCCATGTATAATGATCTCCTGGTTCTGCTGATTTCACTCAGCATCAATTCATGTAAGTCTCTCCAGGCCTCTCTGAAATCATCCTGCCGGTCGTTTCTTATAGAACAATAATATTCCATAACATTCATATACCATAACTTATTCAGCCATTCTCCAATTGATGGGCATCCATTCAGTTTCCAGTTTCTTGCCACTACAAAAAGGGCTGCCACAAACATTCTTGCACATGTGGGTCCCTTTTCCTCCTTTAAGATCTCTTTGGGATATAGGCCCAATAGAAACACTGCTGGGTCAAAGGGTATGCACAGTTTGATGACTTTTTGAGCATAGTTCCAAACTGCTCTCCAGAATGGTTGGATCCCATTCACAGTTCCACCGACAATTTGTCAGTGTCCCAGTTTTCCCACATCCCCTCCAACATTCTTCATTATGTTTTCCTGCCAACTTAGCCAATCTGACAGGTGTGTAGCGGTACCTCAGAATTGTCTTAATTTGCATTTCTCTGATCAATAGTGATTTGGAGCACCTTTTCATATGACTACAGATAGTTTCAATTTCTCCATTTGAAAAGTGTCTGTTCATATACTTTGACCAGGTAAATAGATTATCAGAAAAGTTATACATGACAGACCACTAGAGAAAACTGAATGGGAACGGAGAGGAATATATCTTTTTTTCTCTGCAGTACATGACACCTACACAAATAAGGCATAAAACCCTCTAAATCAAATGCAGAAAAGCAGAAATACTAAATGTATTCTTTTTAAATCATAATGTAATAAAAATTACATTCAACGAAGGACAGTGGAAAGATAGATTAAAAATCAACTGGAAACTAAATAATCTAATCCTAAAGAATCAAGATTAAAAAAATCATAGAAACAAACAATTCCATTAAAGAGAATGACAACAATGACATTACATACCAAAATTTATGGATTGCAGTCAAAGTAGTATTTAGGGGAAAATTTATTTCTCAAAAAAATGGGGGAAAAAAAGAGATCAAAAAATTGAGCATGCAACTAAGAAAACTTGAAGAACAACAAATTAAAAATCTCCAGCTGAGCACCAAATTGGAAATCCTGAAAATAAAAGATGAGATTAATAAAACTGAAAGGTTAGAAATTGAAGAACTAGTTTTATGAAAAAACCAACAAGATAGATAAACCACTGGTTAATTTAATTTTTAAAAAAAGAGAGAAGAAAACCAAATATCCAGTATCAAGAGTTTAAAAAAAAGGATGAAATCACTACCAATGAAGAAATTAAAACAATTATTAGGAACTATTTTGCCAAATTATATGCCAACAAATCTGACAATCTCAGTAAAATTAATGAGTATTTATGAAAATATAAATTACTCAGATGAACAAATCAGAAAGTAGAAAGCCTAAGCAACCCCAATTTAGAAAAAGAAAGGGAACAAGCCATTAATGAGTTCCTTAGGAAAAAATTCCGAGGGACAGATGGGTTCAAGTGTGAATTCTACCAAACAGTTAAAGAGCCATTAATTACAAGACTACATAAACTATTTGTAAATATAGGTGAAGAAGGAGTCCTACAAAATTCCTTTTGTGTCACAATTATGGTGCTAATACCTAAACCTGGAAGAGCTAAAACAGAGAAAGAAAATTACAGACCAATTTCCCTAATGAATATTTACGCAAAAATTTTTAACAAATATTAGCAATTGCGATTATAGCAATATATCACAAGGATCATATACTATGACAAGGTGGGACTTATACCAGCAATACAGGTTTGGTTCAATATTACAAAAAAAATCAACATAATTGGTCATATCATTAAGAAAACTACAGAATTTAGTTGATTATCTCAATAGATGCTGAAAATGTTTTTGACAAAATACAGCACCCATTCCTATAAAAAGCACTAGAAAGACTAAGAATAAAGGGAGAATTCCTTTAAATGTCAAGCAGTATCTATCTAAAAGCATCAATAGGCATTATCTATAATGGAGATAAGGTAGAAGCCATCCTAATAAAGTGAGGGGGTAATTCAAGGATGCTCACTATTATTCAATATAATATTGGATATATTAGCTAAAAGAGAAGAAAAAGAAATGGAAATATTTAGAATAGACCTCATTTCTCAAATAGATGGAGTAGATTACATTATTATGCCCCAATTGATAAATGTTAAAATTTACAGAAGAAATCAAAGCTATCAATTGTCATAAGAAAAAGATGCTCTAAATCACTTTTGATCAGAGAAATGCAACTAAAATCAACTCTGAGATACTACCTCACATCCATAATATTAGACAAGATGAAAAATTAGGAAAGTGATAAATTTTGGAGATTAGGTGAGAAAATTGGGACACTAATACACTGCTGGCTGATCCAACCATTTTGGAAAGAAATTTGAAATTATGTTCAAAGGACAATCATACCTTTGATCCAGCAATACCACTACTAGCTCTGGATCCCCAAGAGATAATAGAAAGGGGAAAAGATAAAAATATGCAAAAATATTCATAGCAGCTTTTTTGTGGTGGCAAAATATTGGAAATTGAGGGGATGCGTTAATTGGGGAATAACCATACAAGCTATGGTATATGAATTATGAAATACTATTATACAGTAAGAAATGATTAACACATTTTAGAAAAACCTGAAAAAACTTGTATGAATGGAGGTAAACATAAATAAGCAGAACCAGGAAAACATTGTACACAGGATCACCAGAACAGTGTGATGAACAATTATGATTGACTCAGCTCTTCTCACCAACACTGATCCAAAACAAGTACAAAGGACTCACAAAGGAAAATACTATCTATAACCAAGTAAAGAATTGACAGACCCAGAACAATCAAAATTTATTTTTCCACTTACTTTATTTAGTCTTTCTTGTGATTTTTAAAAATTTTTGATCTGTTTCTTCTTCACAAACTTTGACTAATATGGAAATATGTCTTACATGATAGCATGCATGCATACACACATACACACACACACACAAATATATATATATATATATATATATATATATATATATAAACACTCTATCCAACTACCTACCATCTTCAAGAGAAATAAAGGATGGAAGGGAGGGGTAAAATTTGCTATTCAAAATCTTATAAAAATGAATGCTAAAAATCTTCTTAGCATATTACTGGGGGAAAATAGGATACTATTAACAAACTGATTAAGAGAGGTAGAGGAAAAATTGGGAAAATAAATGAGTGGTGCAAGAAATTTATGAAAAGAATCATCAGTTGGCAAAAAGAGGCACAAAAATACTGAAGAAAGTAATACTTTAATACTTCAAAAAACAGAATTGGCTAAATGTTTTTTTTAAGTACAAAATTCCAATGATGAGAAGAATGCCTTTAAAAACAGCACTGGCCAAATAGTAAAATTTACTGAAGAAAAGAAATCAACAAGTTGACTGGAAGAAAAAAAAGAGGTTCAAAAAAGTTCATTGAAGAAAACAAATTCATTAAAAATTAAAACTGTAAAAGTAGAGGATAATGACTTCAAATACCAAGAGACAATTAAAAAATAAAAGAATGAAAAAATAAGAAAATGTGAAATATTTCATTAGAAAATATCTGAAAACCATGATCATAAAAAGAACCTAGGCATTATCTTACAAGCAATTTTATTATTTGGTTAAGTATAAAATAGAAATTTAAAGCATTCACTGATCACCTCCTGAAAGAGATCTCAAAATGAAAATTCCCAGAAATATTATAGCCAAATACCACAGCTCCCCAGTCAAGAAGAAAATATCACAAGCACCCAGAAAGAAACAAGTCAAATATTTGGAACCACAGTGAGGATAGCACGATGAGATTAGCAGCTTCCATATTAAAAGAGCAGAAGGCTTGGAATATGATATTCCAGAAGGCAAAGGAGCTAGGATTACAAACAAGAATAACCTATCCAGCAGAAGATAAACAGATATTTGATGGAATAGAGAACTTTCAGGTATTCCTGATTTAAAAAAAAAAGAAAAGAAAAAAAAGAGTTGGATCTGACCTTCAAAGAAAATACACAAGAGAATAATAAAAAGGTAAACATGAAAGAGAAATCATAAGGAAATTAAAAAGGTTAAGCTTTTATATTCTTATATGGGAAGATGATACATATGACTGTTAAGAAATTTATCATTATTAGGGCAGGTAGAAGGAGTATATTTAGATACAGGGCATGGGTATGAGTCAATTACGTTGAGATGATCTCCAGATAGAAAAAAATAAAATGAAAGGGTGAGAAAGGAGGAAAACTGGGGGAAATAATTTCACATAAAAGAGGCTTGAAAAGAGATATTTAGAATGGAAGGGGGAATGATGGGTAAGATGGAGATGAACCTTACTCTCATCAGAATTAGCTCAAATAAGAAATAACAATAGATATAGAAATTCATTTTACCCTACAGGAAAATAATAAGGGAAGAGGATAAAAGGAGAAGGAAGTTAACAGAAGAGAGAACAGATAAAAGGAGATAGTAATCCAAAGCAAAAACAAACAAAAAAAACTTTTGAGGAAAGGAAGGCTAAAAAGAGGGAGAAGATAACAGGAAATTAAGGAAATTACATTATTAATGATCATAATTGTGAAAGTAAAAGGAATGATCTCATCCATAAAATGAAACCAGAAAGGAGAATGAATTAAAACTCAGAATCTAATAATATGTTGTTTCCAAGAAACACAGTTGAAATACAAAGTCATGCAGAGTGAAAATAAGGGGACAGAGCAGAATCTATTACGCTTCATCATGATCTCAAAGAAAAAGAAAAAATAATTTAAAAAGATAGGCAAGGAAACTACATTTTCTTAAAAGGTACTTTAAGAAATGAAGTAATTATCAGTACTAAATAAATATACATGAAATGGAAGAACATCCAAATTTTTAAAGGAAAGGTTAAGTATAGAAAGAAACAGATAGTAAAACTATACTAGTGGGGGACCTCAACTTTCCACTCTCAGATCTAAATAAATCTAAGCACATAATAAACAAAAAAAGAAATTAAGGAGATGAACAGAATTTCAGACAAGTTAGATTTGATAGACATCTTACACAAAATTGAACAGAAAGAGAAAAGAACACACCTTTTTTTTCTCAGAATACATGGAAACTTCACAAAAACTGAAAAAAAACTTCACAACCAAATGCAGAAAAGCAGAAATATTAAATGCATCTTTTTCAAATGATAAAGCAATAAAAATTCTTGAAAGGATCACAGAAACATAGATTAAAAATTAATTGCAAGCTAAGTAATCTAATCCCAAGGAATAAGTGAGTCAAAGAATAAATCATAGAACCAATCAATAATTTCATTAAAGAGGATGACAACAATGAGACAACAAATCAAAATTTATAGCATGTAGGTAAAACAATCCTTAAAGGAAAATTTATATATCTAAATGCTTATATCAATGCAATAGAGAAAAACAGATAAATGAATTGGGCATGCAACTAAAAAAAGAAAAACTAGGAAAAGAACACATTAAAAATCCCCAATGAAACACAAAATTGGAAACCCTAAAAATCAAAGGAGAAATTAATTATTAAAAATCATAAAAAACACTGACTAAATAAAAATAGGGGCAGTTTCATGAAAAAAATCCAATAAACCACTGGATAACTTGATTTAAAAAAAAAAAAAAGAAAGTCAAATTATCAGTATCAAAAATGAAGAGAGCAGGGGCAGGTAGGTGGCGCAGTGGATAGAGCACCAGCCCTGAAGTCAGGAAGACTTAAGTTCAAATCTGGTTTCAGACACTTAACATTCCCTAGCTGTGTGACCCTGGGTAAGTCACTTAACCCCAATTGCCTCAGCAAAAAAGAAAAAAAAAATGAAGAGAGTAAAATTCATCAACAATAAAAAATAAATTAAAGCAATTATCAGGAGCCATTTTACCCAATTATATGTCAATTAATCTTACAACCTCAGTGAGAGATAAATATTTACAAAAATATAAATGGCCCAAATTTTCAAAAGAGAAAATAGAATATTATCTTAGAAAAATAAATTGAAAAGTCATAAATGAACTCACTAAGAAAAAATCCCCATGACAAGATAAGATTTACAAATGGATTCTAGCAAACCTTTAAATAACAATTAATTCCAATACCACTAAAACTATTTGGAAAAGTGGGCAAAGAAGAAGTCTTGCCAAATTTCTTTTACACTTCAAATATGGCACTGATGCCTAAACTAGGTAGAATAAAACCAGAGAAAGAAAATTATAGACCAATCTCCCTAATGAATATTGATGCAAAAATTTAAATAAAATATTAGCAAATAGATTGAAGAATTATATCATAAAAATAATACACAAATAAAGTCAGATCTAAACAAGTGGAATAATATTAATTGCTCATAGGTAGGTAGGCCAAGCCAAAATAATAAAAATGCCAATTCTATATCAATTAATTTACTATTCAGTGCCACACCAATTACACTACCAAAAAAAATCTTTTTATAGAGCTAGAAAAAATAGAAACAAAATTCATCTGGAATAACAAAAAGACAAGAACATAAAGAAAATCAATGAAAAAAGGTGAAAAAAAGGTGGCTTAGCAGCACCAGACCTCAAATTGTATTACCAAGCAGTACTCATCAAAATAATTTGGTACTGGCTAACAGAGTGGTAGATCAGTGGAATAAATTAAGTATACAATACATAGGAATAAATGACCAAAGACCCAAATATCCAAGATTTTAAGACAAGAACTCACTATTTGACAAAAATTGCTAGGAAAACTAAAAAGTAATTTGGCAGAAACTAAGTATAGTCCAACACCTTACACTGCATACCAAGATAAAGTCTAAATGAGTACATGGTTTAGATATAAAAGGTGATATCATAAGCAAATTAGAGGAGCAAAGAATATTTTATCAGATTTATTGTTAAGAGAAGAATTTATGACCAATCAAGAAACAGAGAACATTATAGGATATAAGATGGTTAATTTTGTTTACATCAAATTAAAACGTTGTACAAAGAAAATCAATGCAGCCAAGATCAGAAACAAAGCAGAAAACTGAGGAGAGAATTTTATTTTTAAGTGTTTGAAAAAGACTTTATTTCCCAAATATATAGAGAACTGAGTCAAATCTATTAGAATAAAAAGTATTCCCTAATTGATAAATGGTCAAAGGATATGAGCAAGCAGTTTGCAGAAGAATCAAAGCTATCTATAGTTATGAGAAATACTCTAAATCACTCATGATTAAAGACATGAAAATTAAAAAATTTAAAGTGCCATCTATCAGACTAGCTTATATGACAGAAAAGGAAAACGACAAATGTTGGGAAGGGACATGGAAAAATTGGGCCATTAATGCACTGTTGGAGAATAATTTGGGACTATGCCCAAAAACTATTAAACAATGTTGATCCAATGTAAAGTCTATATCCCAAAGAAATCAAAGAAAAGTGAAAGAATCTATAGATACAAAAACATTTACTAGCAGCTCATTTGAAAATTGAGAGGATTCTGATCAATTGGGGAATGGCTGAACAAGTTGTGGTGGATGATTGTAAAGAATACTATTGTGCTATTAGAATTGAATGATACACAGGATGTTTTCTCAAAAACCAGAAAAGACTGACATGAACTGATGCAAAGTAAAATGAACTAGGAAACACTGTGCACAGTCTCATCAAAATTGTATTATGATTAACAGTGAATGACTTAGTTATTCTCAGTGATACAATGATCCAAGAGAATTTCAAAGAACTTATGAGAAAAAAAATGTTATACATCTCCAGATAAAAGAATTGATAGAAGCAGATTGAAGCTTTCTTTATTTTTCTTGTTTTTTTTATGGGGGGGGATCTACAATTTCTTTTGAAATATGATTATTGTGGAAACATTCTGCATTATTACCCCCAAAATGGTACTTACCTTTAGAGAGTTTATAATTTTATGAGGTTTATAGCTTTCAAACTAAAATAGGATTAACAAGTTGTTAAATTGTAAGGGAAAAATGATCCAAAAGTCTCAATTCTCAGAATTTCTCTTTTTTACCACTAGAGATTAATTACCTGCTGGTTGCTTTGAAGTTTTCTTAGTATCCGTAACTTCATAAATTGACTCAAATATTGACAGAAGTTCAAGGACAGCTTTTTCCACATGTTTACTCTTATGGTTCAATATGTCAGCCCATTCCTTCGTGTAATGCTATTAAACAATGGAATGTATTTTTATTTATATATATATATGTATATATATATATATGTGAATGTAATATACTTGCTACAAAATAATAATTTATGCTTCTTTTTAAATACTAATAATTAACATTTATGTAGCTCTCTTTATTTTAATAATTAACTTCTAATTAACTTAATTGCAATTATTTTTACTGGAAAAATGGAGACAAAAGTGATAGAACTTTCACAATCATACCACTAAAAAGTTTATAATCAAAGTTACTATCAATTCTTCTAGCAGTTCTCTAGCTCTTAGAGGAACAAAAGGGAAGAGTTTTTTCTCCTTTATTCATCATACTCAGAAATTCATAATCACATCAACACATTAAAAGAAAAAAAATGTTGCAAAAAAACAGAGGAAATTAAAAATATAGTAAGATATTAAGATAATTTTGTTTTTTCTAACAAAAAAGATAAAAGGAAAAAAATTGAAATGGCTGGTCAAAAGAGGTGAAAAGAAAAGTAAATGAAATGCGGGTGAGAAACACTGGAAAATCTAAAGAAATTCAAAGAGAAGGACAAGCAATTGAGACATTCTTGTTACCTTCCCATCCAATCTCACAAATATTTGTGAAGGGTCTATTACATGCTAAGTATTGTACTAGGCACTGGAGATATAAAGAAAGCAGTTTCGGCCAATTTCACACCCAAAATTTGGATTGCGAGTTTATATTTTTACATTGTAAGGTTACATTCATTTAATATGATTTACAATGTGTTGTGTAAGAAAGATACCTACCTCATTGAGGGTTAACATATCTTCTACTTTGGTTGCACCACCTTCTGGCAGAGAAATTAATAATGTTTTTGCTATATCCTTTAGAACTGCATCAATATGCATTTCACACAAATCATTGACCTATAAAAAGGGAGGGGTCTCATTAATAAAAACACTTTTGGCTTCTTTAATACTATTTTTTTAATGTTCAGATTATAATTAAATGTAGAAATTCGAAACCAGAAGATTTACACATGTCTGTTTCTACTCATGGGCAATGCATTATAGTAATACATCACCAAAGGAGCTACAAAATAGAGTAAAAAGCAGAAACACATTTAACCCCATTTTATTACTATCATGCTAGAAATGAATGTGTGACCTATATATGACCCATTATTATATGGGTTATCCTATTTTTTAAACCTTGACTTCTTCTATTTTCCATTTCTAATAAGAGTTTCACCTGTGTTCTCTTTAGACATTTATTGCTTATATATTCATACTCCAAAACTGTAGCCTGGGATAAGGCTATAATGAGATTTTACTAATATCATTATGGTAATACAGGATCAATATTTCATAGGATTTAGAGAAAGAAGGAACCTTTAGAAATAATCCAGTCAATCAACTTTATTTTACATGTAAGAACAGAGGATCAAAGAACTGAAATAATTTAACTCCAACCTACACAAGTGACAGTGGAAAATGTGGCCTAGGGAATAGAGGACTGACCTTGGAATCAAGAAGCCTAAGGCTTTGCCTCTGATACATACTGGCTGTGGAGCCATGAACAAGTTATGTAAATCTTTCAGTGCCCCTGTACAGCACTAGGAGATCATAATGCATGTGAAGGGAAAAGGGAAAGGTGTGCTAAGCACTTAACAAATATTATCTGATTTAATTCTCACAACAATCTTGAGAGGTAAATGCTATTACTGTCCCCATTTTACCACTGAGGAAACTGAAACAAACAGAAGCTGAGTGATTTGCCCAGAGTAACACAGCTAGTAAATGTCTAAGCCAAATCTGAACTGAAATCTTCTTAATTTCAGTCTCAGTCCTTCAGAGCTAAGTTCCTGATTCAGACCAAAGACAGGAGTTTCTATTCTAGGAGTTCCCTGCATGGACTGACATCACAGATAGGGATTTTAAATGTAATGCACATCTGGTGTTCTTTGCACTATATTCAATATTAATGAATTTTAAAGCACTGTCATAATCCCTTTACATTTTTAATGACTTGTTTCCAGTTCCTTTAAGGCTAAAAAAATGAGATGAGGCTTCATAAAAGAGATGGAATTTTGCAAGGCGCATGAAAGGGCAGAGTAGAGTAATAGGCCTGGAGTGAGTCCTTCTGAGTTCAAAAGAGGCCTTAGATACTTACTAGCTGTTTGATCTTTAGCAAGTCACTTGTTTGCTTCAGTTTCTTCATCTATAAAATGAGCTAGAGAAGGAAATGGCAAACCACTCCAATATCTTTGCCAAGAAAACCTCAAATGGTATCATGAAGAGTGGAGCACAATTGAAAAGACTAAATAACAAAAAATAAAAGTAGGGAGGAAAGATTTTTAAGTTGGGCATTATTTCAGGCGCAACAATTTTAGAAAAGATTTGGTGATGGCTGTTAGAAATGAGAAAAAATATGTAATCAATAAACGGAATTATAATTGTTAAGACAATTATTTTTATGTGAATCTAATTTTATACTTTAAATACCTCTAATTTGAAGAAATGACCAACTTAAAATCTAAATCCTATAAATACCCAGTAAAACAATAGATGAAATATATGAAAAATATTTTAAATTTAGTGACATTCATTTTCAGATGAAAGTCTTATTCTTTAAGCAGATTTAATAAATTTATAAAACATCCTATCCCATATCAAGTATACTATATTAGAGTTTTTTGTTTATCTATCATCAGGAATCTACCTTTTTTAAAAGTTGATTAAACATATTCATAACTGAATCCACTTCTTGAAAGAAGCTGTCTAATGTTAGAGATGACCATGTCAATATTGTTAATCCCTTTCTCAATACAGATTCTACCTATAAATATTAAAAATAAAACATTCCATTAGTCATATATCTGTATTTATACAAAATACATTGTCTTTCTTTGTAAAACAAAATATATTCTGGAAATGACTCATTTTACAGTTCTATAGAGAGAGAAGTCTTAAGGGAAAGACCATGTTAGATGTGGAGAAGATGATTTTCTAATTTGGTTTTAAGGGACAAAATGAAATTCTGGTGGGGTAAAAAGAGAAGACAATTTTAGGAACAGGAAACCCTTAACAGAGTAAGAGATGGACTTGACTAAAGCAAAAATCATGGAGCGTGAAACATGGCTTTAAAAGTAGGAAAGCCTTGAAAGCTAGGGAAGAGAGTCTGAACTTTATTCAGTAGGTTACAGTTGTGAAGTTTGCCAGGAATTGAGAGAATTGGTGTCATTTAACTCTTGGCAGAACCACCTGCCAAATCAATCATGGTCCTGACAGTTATTCTGATTTAGGCAGTTAACTAATCATCATGAGGAAGCAGGAGAGAACTCAGTTGCAGGCACATGAGGAAAGAATAATTTCTCTCCTTTCTTTCTCTTGAGATACCATCTTACATTACTGGCTGAACCTAAGGCCAAAGAATGAAAACTCTTGTTATTTGCTTCCCTTATGCCCAACTCTTCCAGAGGCCTTCTGAAATGTATTATCTTGATTCTGCTTTAGCCAATTGGTATTCTTCCTGGTACCCTGCATCACCCATCATTGTATGGTGCCCATTTCTCATCATTCATAATCTAGGCCCCTTAAGAAGCTAAACTTAGAAGAACTTACATAAAATAAAGGAGGCAGCTATAAAAGAACAATATACACAATGGTTACTAGAATGTAAACAAAGATAACACTAAGGCAACAAAACTCAGGTTGGATACAATGGACAAAGTTGGTATCCAGCTATTGAAGCATACTTCCTTTCTGTAAATAATGGATAAACTCAAAAAGACTTGTACTATCAGTCAATTGCAATTGTATAAACCCTTTGGGGAGGGGTGGTATCTTTGGCTATTTTTCTGGAAGTATTTGTGGTGCCAAAAACTATCAATATTAATAAATGTGCACTAAAATCTTCCATTTTACTGATGATCACTTTTTTAGTATTTCCTGGTTATCTCTCACTACTCTAACTGATCATTGTTGCATATATAAGTACGTATGTTTACATCTAAATATGTACTATATTGGATTTTTAATGTTCCATGGTATTTAGAACTGTAGTATCTTCCAATATAGTATTCATATAGTAGTGCTCTACAAATAAGCTAGAGAACACACTGAACTGTTGCCAACAATATAAGGAAGCTTTTATGTGTTTTAGTATACTTTCAAGATAACCAACCTTTTTCATTTTGGGTGCCATCAAATTAACAAACACAGTAGGTACTTCCTGGCATAGCTCATCATAATACTGCAGAAGACCCTATTAAGAATTAAAATAAATTTTATATCAATTTATTAAATTTTATTTTTATTTTTCTCTACAAATATTTATAATTATTATTATTCTCTACAAATATTTATTTCTGTTTAACTTTCTTATAAAAATCTAATAAGAATGTAAAAGTTCTTACAAATCATTTCTTATTGATGAGAATAGATTAAGCTTCTATGAAGAGTAATTTCAGCTAGCTTTCTTAATTATTTGAAGGGTTGTTTGATTTTTACATAAATTATAGGGATTATTACAATTAAGACAGTGTATGATAAATCAATCAATAAAAGTATCAGATTCAATATAATTTTAAAAGAGTCAACTACAGTGATGTAGCTGGTTGGATAACAAAGCAACTGATGACTGAGATCCGGCCTGAATGACTGAATATGCTCCTAGACTTATAACTATTATAACAATAATAACTGTTATCTTCAAGAGAAGATTAAGCCATGGGAAGTATTGATAGGGCTGTTGTTTGATAGGTTATTTAGAGGCAATGTTTTAGAAAATGTACTGAATTCAGAAGACTTGGGTTCAGGTCCATGTGACCACACAATTTCTCTGGTTCTCAGTCTTTTCATTTCTAACATGAGTGGCAATGACTCTGTCCCCCACAGTGTTATGACAAAAGTATCTTTTAGGATATAAAGTGCTATATAAATGTGAGCTATGTATAACTGCTCAGTTTTTAGAAAACCTTCTACCTGTAAAGTAATTCATGCTATCTATGGAGCCCATGAAGGGAAATAAAGTGGGGATGGAATGAGGAGGAAAAGAAAGTAATGAGTATTTATTAATGTTATTTTATGTTATTTTCCAGGAACTGTACCTACATGTGCAAAAATTTTTTGTGGCAGCCCTTTTTGTAGTGGCTAGAAACTGGAAACTGAATGGATGCCCATCAATTGGAGAATGGCTGAATAAATTATGGTATATGAATTTTATGAAATATTATTGTTCTGTAAGAAACGACCAGCAGGATGATTTCAGAGAGGCCTGGACAGACTTGCAAGAACTGATGCTGAGTGAAATCAGCAGAACCAGGAGATCATTATATGTGGCAACAACAAGACTATATGATGATCAATTCTGATGGACATGGCTCTCTTCAACATTGAAATGTTTCAAACCAGATCCAATTGTTCAGTGATGAAAAGAGCCATTTACACCCAGAGAGAGGGATCTGAGGGTGGACCACAACATAACACTTTCATGCGCTCTACTGATGATTGCTTGCATTGTTTCCCTTCTCAGATTTTTTTTCTTGTAGATCCGATTTTTCTTGTACAGCAAGATAACTATAAATATGTATACACATATTCAATTTGTCAAATATTTTAACATAATTAACATGTATTAGACTTCCTGTCATCTAGGAGAGGGGGTAGGGGATGGGGGGGGGGAATTTATAACAGAAAGCTTTGCAAGGGTCAATGTTGAAAAATTACCCATGCATATGTTTTGCAAATAAAAAGCTTTAATAAAAAATATAAAAAAATATTCCAGGAACTGTGCTAAGGGATTTAAAAATATTATCTCATTTGATGTTCACAACTATCCCAGGAAGTATTATTATTATTATTGCTACCTATATTTATAAGATATATGAAGGATAAGTAATTTGCCCAGAATGACACAGCTAGTATCTTGAGACCTGATTTCAGATTTTCCCAACTCCAAGAAACTCTGAATTTAGGTATGTGCCAATATCTTAATGAAACATAAGATTTAAATAGAAAAATGTTTTAGACATCACCTGGTTTCACTTCTTCATTTCACAGATGAGTAAACTGAGAACCAGATTAATTGGCGCAATGTCACTCAGTAAATAAACAAAAAGCCAGAATTTGAGTCCACATAAGGCAATCTTTATTCCTATCATGAAATTCTCCTAATTGGTGGCATCATGCTAGAATAAATACTACCTTATTTACACATCACTCCTCTAAATTCTATGATTCTTGTTAAAGTACAGATCTTGGGGAGCCAGATAGTACAGTGAATAGAGCACTAGTTCTGGAGTTCAAATTCAGCCTCAATTACTTACCAACTCTGTGACCCAAGCAAGTCATTTAATCTTATTTTCCTTAGTTATTTATTTATAAAATGAACTGGAAAAGATAAAGGAAAACCACTCCAGTACCTTTGCCAGGAAAATCCCAAATGTTGAACATGACTAAAACAACTCAACAACAACAAATGTACAGATATACAGATTGCATATCCATGTTTTACAATTATAATCAAGATATACATACACACATACAAATCTGTTATGATTTGGGAAGTTTCATCATGTGATTATATATTTGATTTTCCCCAGTGTTTCATTATATAAACAGTATTGTTTGGAGTAAAATTGTATAAATTTTTTCTCCCTGTTTGCATTTATTTCTCTGGGACTATAGTCTCAAAGATGAAAATAATGGACTCAATGATTTAATTATAATTCTCATTCATTTTTTTCTCTATCTCTTTCTCTGCCATTTATCTTCTGTTTCCAAAGCCTTTTAGGGTCATCCCTCATACATGGTATACACTTCCTCCCCACTTCCACCACAACCTTTTTTCCTTCAAGACATAGTTGAAGTACCAGGTGTTTTGTAACTTGAGCCTTTCCTGATCATCCCAACTATTAGCTCTTCTCCAAATCCATCTTGTATATACTTTAAATTTATCTGAATTTTCTTCTTTATGTTTATTCTGTATATACTTATATGTTTTCTTCAAACAAAAATGTAAGTTTCTTGGGATTCTTTTCAAAATAGATTTAATTATTAATCAAGAACTGGAAAGGGCATTTGGCCAATTTGTTTTCATTACAATTTCATTTCTTTTTAGTACTGATAATAGATATTAAAACTGTCAAGGAGTGGGAGATGAATTTAAGCCTTAAAAAACACCCTCTACTGTTATCCTCTAGCATCTTTCTCAGAAGTACTGGTGAACTACTCTTTAATAAAAACAGAAAATATTTAGTCAAAATCACCAGGTCTTAAATATCCTACAAATCATGATTTCCTGAAATACTGTTTTTAATGTGATTCCCAACTTGTATTTTTTTCTTTTAAAAGTTAACTTGTAGGGGCAGCTAGGTGGTGCAGTGGATAGAGCACCAGCCTCGAAGTCAGGAGGACCTGAGTTCAAATTTGGTCTCAGACACTTAGCATTCCCTACCTGTGTGATCCTGAGCAAGTCACTTAACCTCAATTGCCTCAGCAAAAAGCAAAAAAAAAAAAAAAAAGTTAACTTGTATTAGGGCAGCTAGGTGCTGTAGTGGATCAAGCACCAGTCCTGAAATCAAGAAGACTTGAGTTTAAATCTGATCTCAGACACTTAACATTTCCTAGCTGTGTGACCCTGGACAAGTCACTTAATTGCCTCAGGGGGAAAAAGTTAACTTGTATTTTATGCTTATTTTTTCCCTTTGACAATGGGCATATGAGTCTGCCATTATGACAGAATTTCCAAAATTCATTTCCAGCTTTGTTCCTTCTCTCCTCCAGGGTTTCTAGCAATTTCTTGAGGGCTTCTCAGAATTAATTTGTGTTGTTTACCCTGGCCACTTGGGCATGAGGGTCACAAAGAGAAACTTTCCCTATTACTTTGTTAATAGTTCCATATATTAGTATTCCTTGCATCCCATACTGCCTTAAATAAACCTTGTCTCATCTATGTTTAACAGCTTTGTTAATCCGAGAGCTTGCAGGAAAAGTCAAAAATTCCCTTTTAGGAACCAAAAGTAAATCAGATTCCAGATTGTCAAAGGAAAACTTCAGGAAGGGAACCAGTGAGGGAGATCATTATTGAGAGGCACTTTAGGTTGAATATGGATGTCCTTTATTTCAAAGTCATGGCTTGTCAGCATATTTTGGCATGCAAATATGCTTATGTGTACCTGTGTGTATAAAATAAGTGATATTTAAAATATTTGTTCTGCTAATCAAAGAATCAGGAAAACCTTTTGAATTTTTGTAAACAGAGGCTAAGCAGGCTACTGTTTGAATCTACTTTTTTTCTGACAAACATTTATCTTTATAATTTTAAGTCCCACTTTCCAAGTTTTTAATCATTTTTCTTCCAGAATAAATTATCCACATAGCAATCCAGAATTGTACCCATGTATAATTCTCAAAGGAAGAAAGAGGCTACATAACATTAAAATTTTGACATATCTGACTTCATCTCATTTAAATTTTTTTTGAAATTGTGCCATAAGGTTTGAAAAATCTTAATTTTGTCTTATTTTTTTAACCAGGCATCAATTTAGTTTTACTTCTGATTTTTGCTGTTTTCACTGCAAATTCTCCGTCTGTCTACTTCTCTCTTTCTGGCTGCCATCTTATTTTTTGCTCTGTGGTTCTGGATTTCATTACTCTTCCTTTATTCCACCACAATATATAAAAAGCATTTTCCTATGAATTGAATAGTTATGCCTTGTAGGCATAATGAGGAAAAAGTTGATCTTTCTTATGTATAAGGGGATGATATTTTGAAAATCTTTCCATTATTTATTTCATTGGCAGCTTCCATTTCCAAAATTCTTTATCGGATTTCTGTCCATCTCACATTTCTCCTCTTTTTTCTATCTCAATTTTATTCTTTCCTATTTATTGTTTTTACAAACCTATTAACATGTTTTACCAAATAGTCCATACCCAATTTGGCCATAAAAAGAAGATAGACAACAATTTCTCTTTGTAAATAAGCAGATAAAAGATAGAAACATATAATACTCTTATTTAGCTACATCCAATACATATTCAAGCATCTTGCTTTAAGAGAAAAAAATAATCACTTTAAAAAATATAAGTAAAAATAATTTCTATATTACCTGAAGATATAGTTTATTTGCTTTCAAATTAGCTTCCAGTTTTAGCAGTTTTTTTGCTGCATCTGGTACTTCCAATTTCATCTTTATCATGCATTTAGTTTCTCGAATAACTTCCAAAATTTTCGGATCAAAATTAACCAACAATTTCCCAGTTTCTGGATGCCGTACAAAGAGTGTAGCTTGTAAAGCTGCAAATGAATTAAGATGTGTTAATTATACTACATATTCCTCATTTTAGCCTCACATGCTGTCCACTAAGCCATGTATGGGAGAAAACACTCAGGTCCAGATAGGCCTCAAAGCCTATTTAATCCCAGAACTTTTTTGTTTTTCTTTTTTATAGCAGGGCAGGGAAGATTTTTAAGATATAAAGTTAAGTGTCAAAATGGATTATTTATGGTGTCAACTCCCTGGGGAAAAAAGACAAGATGTTTCCTGGACCAATGTAGTATGGAGAACTATTGTACTCCCACACAAAGATTTGGCATATTTTCCCAATTCAGTACAATTATGGAGAATGTTTCTCTAAAGAAGTTTATGTAAACAATATGTCCAACTAGGTCACACAATAAGATTCCAACTCATTAAGAAATATTTAGTGAATACCAAACATACTATGCAATGTAAATGTCTACAACATATGAACTGCATATATCAATTAACAATTGTATATTTGTATGTATGTATGTAACAAATCTATGTATAAGTATAATTTTAATGACCAGGGAAAAAATATGGTCCTTTACTAAGATGACAAAGTAATGGCTATTCTAATAATGATCAATGAAAGTGTTGGGGTTCTGCAAGTGATTCAAAGTGTCCGAATTAATTCAGGATATAAACCATCTCCAAAAAAAGAAAAGTCACTAATTGAAATTTGCACAATTAGCAGGTTCTCCTCAGGGGAGGGAAGCTTGCAAAGGCAAGACAAGGATATTTATAAACAGTGCTGCTTATATCACAAGATATGTAGATTTTGAGACTATAGGAGGAGTCAAGGGGGACTTAGGAGATAGAAGGGATATTAGGGGATTAAGAAAATGGGAATTGGGAACTGGTAGCACTGAAAAGTTCTAGAAGATCTGTACAAAATGATGATTATGGATAGAAAAGATGATGAACAAATGCTGAGAGGAAATAATGAATTTCACTTTAATCCACTTACTGTCAAGACAGTTTATTTCATGGTAGTTTGATCCATTAACTTACAGATTTCCTGGGTATAGTATTCACCTTTTATCTGATACTTTTATCACCCTAGTATGAATCCTCATCAGCTCATACCTAGTCTACTGCAATAGAATGCTGGTAAGTTTGCTACCAATAAATTCAGCCAATAAAGTGACTTTCCTAAAGTATATATCTAATTATGTCAATCCCTATTCAAAGCCAGAACAAACAAGAGATGTGCAAAATTAGAGATGCTACCTCAAATGTTCACATGAATTACTTGTGTCTGACCTATGGCAGAGCATTCTGAGCTCATACCAGTCTGATTAAGCACACTTGGAAATACTATATATAATTCGACTCTACCATAGTGATGTCATTTTGTTCCTCTCTGAGAATGAAGGACATCAACCAACCATCTTCAGGATAAAACATAAATGCTCTACCTGACATTCAATGTTCTCCATAAACTAGCCCCTTGCTGCTTTTCCAGTCTAATCCCCAAGCCACCTACACAAAGGAAACGAGGTTGGCCTCCGGACCTTCCAGTACCCCACACCTGAAACACTGTCCCTCTCCCCGCTAACTCCTGACCTGCCTGGTTTCCTTCATCTTAAACCCCACCTCCTATGAGAACCATCTCCAGACCCCACTTTGTAGCTAGCCCTTCCCTCAGTGACTGCCCCAGGAGGGCAGGGGACGCTGCATCAGGCCACAGAACAGTAGCCTCAGAAGACACAGCATTAGCCACATCTCTCTCTGTTCTATTATCTGAAGGCACCTACTACCTACTCTGCTGGGAGGGAAGGACAAGATGGGAGGGAAGGAAAAACATCTGAGGAGCCAGATGGGGACAAAAGACATCACTATCATCACTATGGGATGGTAAAGGAGGTCCCAAGGCTCATCGGGATGCTAGGGACAGACTATGGGAGGATCATGACATTCTATGAAATACTTGGTTTCTTCACTGGTAACAGAGGAACCTTTTGATTCTTTGAAGTTTGTGAATCAAGCATGGCACTGGTGGCTCAGTAACTAGAGCAGCAGCTCTGGAGGCAGGAAGTACTTGTTGCTAGTCAGTAATTTCAGGAACATCTCATTTGTCATGTCCAGCGGGGCTTTTCTTGGCAGAGGTACTGGAGTGGTTTGCCATTTCTTTCTTTAGCTCATTTTACAAATGATAAAATAAAGCAAAGAGAGTTAAGTGACTTGTGCAGGGTCCCACAGCTAGTAAGTGTTTGAGGTCACCTTTTAACTCAGTTCTTCCTGAGTGCAGGTCTGTGGCTCCAAATTCTGCCTCAAACACTCACAAGCTATATTACCTAGAGCAGGTAAAATCCCTCTTGGCCTTAGCTTCCACATCTGTTAAAAGAGGAAAATAATGGCATCCATCTTACAGGCTGCTTGAGGATCAAATGAGATGATGCATATAAAGTGCTGTGCAACATAAATGCTAGGCCTGGGTGTGCAAGGGGAGTCTGGTGTTATGCTGGGGAGGAAAGGTAGAAGATCAACCTTCCCCAAGTGTGCCCAAGTCCTTTGTTTCATGAGAGTCACCAACATTAGCACAATGGAAGCTAACAGGCTCCCACTGACCTGACCTTGGGAAAGTCATCCACCACTTTGGGCACAAGTTTTCTCATCCATAAAACAAGAGGGCTGGACCAAATGAATGGGTTCTTGGTCACTCTAACATTCTATTATCTATCTTCCATTGCTTTGATACACTCAAATGTATTTTCTCTTCTATAAATAGCCAAATGTGTCATTCCATTCTCTTCTGTTATTTTTAATAAGATTTTTAAAAACTGCTTAACTCTTTGACACATATAGAATTTATTGCAGCATATGGTGAAAATTCAATTTTCCCCAAAGCATTTATCAAATAGTGATTCTTTTGCCCACTGTTTGTGTTACATTTGGTTTGTTATGTATTAAGTTATTAATATATTAATTTATTAACATAGTTTAAATCTATTGCTGGAATCTCTATTCTATTGATCTTTGTTTTTGAACCAAATATCATATATTTGTGATAATTCTCATTTTGTAAAGTTTCAAAACCCAGTAATCACTAGACTATCAGTTTATCAATTTCTATAAAATAACAGATAGGGACTTTATTTGATATTATATCTATATATTAGCTTAGGGAATGTTGTCATATTTATAATATTAATGTTTCTAGCCAGCATTTTGTTATAATTCTCTATATATTCATGTTTCCTTTATTTCTCCCAGTAAAACTTAACAGTTTTCTTAGAATAAATGTCTTGTGTCCTACGCTAATCTAATATCCAAATATTTAATAGTTTTTGTTATCATTACTGTGAAAAGAATTTATTTTTTTCATTGGATTTTCTAGATCTGTCACTAGTTTATGGGAATGCAATTGATTTTTGTGGATTTATCTTATATTCTTTGACAGCTTAACAAATTTGTATGACTATTCACTTTTGACTAATTTATTTTGGATTTTCTAGATATTTTGATTTTCAGTCATCTGAAAAACTGGCATTTATGACCTTTACATTTCTTTATTTATGCCTTTTATTTCTTATTTCCTTAAAAGTAATCACTAACAACTGTAGTACTATAGATAGTGTCTCAAATGTCTAAGGACACTTTTAAACTTCTAAACCTTAGTGCAGTTTAAAAGTATGCTAAGACTTTTGGGACATACTGTATGCAATCATGGGGATAATGAGAGTAATCCTTATCTTACTATTCTTTTTAAAAGGGTATGTGCCTCATCTGAGTAAAATGTTGCTTCTTACTTTTAAATACAGTATTATTTTTATAGATTAAGAAAAAAATTCTACAAAATTAATTCTTTCAAGTCCTTTTCTGATGCCTAGATTTTTAAAGGCTATGCTAGGAAACTGAAGAGGAAGGGTTCAATTATGAGTTCTGCAATGAACTGTATGTCTACTTTCTATGGAGCAATGGAGCTAAATAGGAAGAGATTCATTACCAGAATTAGCCAAAAGGCTAACTTTTTAATATTTTCTTTTGTTTTGTTTTCTGTTATGAAGACCATCCAAGTAAGGTATAGAGAGGCTGTAATCTGGGCAGCTGAGTGCAAGAATAAGAATATTATATATATATATACATATATATATATATATATATGCATACATATATATATATGCATATATATATATGAATACTGGGCCTGGAGTCAGGAAGACCTGAGTTCAAAGTTGGCCTCAGATACATTAGTTGTATGACCTAGTTAAATCACTTAACTGTGTTTGCCTCAATTTCTTTATTTGTAAAACAAACTGGAGAAGGAAATGGCAAACCACTACAGTGTCTTTTTTCAAAAAAAGTCCAAATGGAGTTACAAAGAATGGGCCACAACTGAAATGACTGAACAACAACTATATGCTTAGTGAAAGGACTAATACTCAAACAAATGAAGGCTAAAGTAAGTTTCATCCAGAATACCAAATGGATATTATCAAATATCTTCTTAGCATCTAATGAGATTATTTATAACTTATTTTAGACTGAGATGAATAAAATCAGAGGAGGAGAAAACTTAGCTGACTGATGAATTCAAGTCATCTGGCTCAGATGAACTAGAGCTATGGGTCCTGAAAAAGTGGCAAGTGTAATTGCTGAGTCACTTTTGGTGATATATGAAAGATCAAAGAAACCAGGAGAGATACAGCAAGCAACATTGGAGAAATGAAATGTGCTAACTAAAAAAAAAAGAAGTGAATATATAAATCAGAAATAATTAACTTTGATTCCTGAGAAAAATTACAGAATGAATCATTTAAGAGAGAGTTGGTGACTATCCAGATAGGAAAGTAATTACAAAAAGACAGCATGCCTCAAGTAAAGTTCATTCCAGAATAATCTCATTTCCATTTCTGACAAATTACTAAATTAGCAAATGAGGAGGATTCTGTGGATGTTAGCAAAGCTTTCAACATAATACCTCATATTATTCTTGTGAAGACACAAGGTATGGATTAATTGCAATACAATTTATATGAACTCAAGACTTTGTGGAATGACTCAAAGAATTGCTTATGGTTCGATGTTGATGTCACAACATCTCCAATCAAGAAATCCGTGCTGGGGCAGCTAGGTGGTGCAGTGGATAGAGCACCAGCCCTGAAGTCAGGAGGACCTGAGTTCAAATCTGATCTCAGCCACTTAACACTTCCTAGCTATGTGACCCTGGGCAAGTCACTTAACCCCAATTGCCTCAGCTAAAAGAGAGAGAGAGAGAGAAAGAGAGATAAATCCATGCTTAGCCTTGTGCTGTTTTCATTTAATCAATGACCTTGATAAAGGTAAATAATGATAGATTCAACAACTTTATAAATGATGTCAAACTTGAAAGGGTAACTAATAACACATCAGTTGACAGTCAAAATCTAAAAGGATCTTGACAGGCAAAAGCTGGGCTACATCTAATAAGATAGAATTAAATAGAAATGAATTTCAAGTCTTATACTGAATACAAAAAATCAACTTCACACATGTAAGATGGGGGAAGCATGTTATTCTGAAAAATATGTGGGAGTTTTAGTGCACTAAAATATCATGTATAAGCAGTGATGTGAAGCAGCCAAGAAAGCTAAAGCAATCTTGGAGTATATTGAATGAGCGCATATACAGCTTCTAGGGATAAAGGAGGCAATACTTACTCTGTGCCATACATGCCATACATGTCATACTCCATATGTAGATTGTGTTGAGTTGTGAGTACTATGGTTTAAAAAGAGCATTAGTATGCTAAAGTGTCCAGAGGAGAACAACTAGCATATTGAAAGGCCTTTGGTTCCATATCATATGAAAATCAGTTGAAGAAACGAAGCATATTCAGCCTGGAGAAGAGGAGATTCAGATTTGTTCAAGCATTTGAAGGGCTATCATTTAGAAAAAAAGCTAAATTTTATCTGTTGGTCCCAGTTGGTAGAACTAGAAGCAGTTAGTAGTACATGCAAAGATGCCAATTTAGAATTGATATCAGAAGAGGCAGTAGGTACTCATTCCTTGCAAATGTTTAAGCAGAGACCAAAGGACAAATTTTATGCTATGTTACAGTGGGAATTCCTTTTGTATATGGACTGTTGGTCATAGTAGTTGGTCCCTTCTAATTCTCAAATTCTGTGCCCCTGTAAAATCTATTTACTATTTTCCTTATTATTATAAGAGCACTTTTCCTTGGGTTGCAATAGTCTTTTAGTGTAGATAAATAATTTAGTTATAGTGTTAATTCTTTTCATGTATTCTTATACTCTATTTCTTAATGCCTAATAAGTATTCAAAGCTGATGCTTTTAGCAGAGGCACAGAGAAGTAGGACTTGTGGCTAGGCAGAAATATGGACCCTTTACATCAGAAGTCCTTAAACTAGGGTCCATGAATAAATTTCAGAGGAGAGGTCTGAGAATTAAATAAATAAGTGTGTGTGTGTGTGCGTGCGCACGCGCGAGCGTGTGTGTTTAAGTTTTTATTTTAATTTTATTTGTGATCTTATTATGCAATTTAAAACATTTGTCTTAGAAAAGGGATTTATGGACGTCACCAGACTTGCCAAAGAGGTGCATGACTCAAAAAGAGTTAATAACCCCGGATTTATACAAACCATGTTAACCAGCCATGCCTGTTCTGTACTGATTTCCATTTAGTTTTCTAACTAATGAGTTATAAAGAGGCTAAGGGTATTCACACATTTTTAATAACAGATGAGTGAAATGTTTATTTAATAATTTAATTAATTTTTATTTTTATTATTCTATATTATTAATTTTAATTAATAAATGAAAATTTTCATAATTGTAAAAAATTAAATTTAATTTAGTGAAGCTTAAATATAACTATGAAACCATTCAAAATCATTTGACATAAATCCAAACAAAAGCATATAATTTTTTCTTACATAATTACATACATACCATATTGTAATTGTGAGATCTCTTTGACCCAGGCTGTATGATAGAGTACTTCATATTCCACTAAAATATAGGAAATTTTGTTGTATTGTCGAATAACTGCTTTACCCTCTGGACTTGTCAAGATGTCTGAATTTTTCTAGTTTTTTTGCAGGGGAGTGAAAAATAAGGGTCAATTACTAATTGTTTTTAGAACCCATTTTTTAAAAATATGTTTGGACTTTAGTTTATTTTTATTTTAACATACATTGCTTTATAAACTACGTTGGGAGAGAAAAATCAGGGCAAAAGGGAAAAACCATGGGAGAGATTAAAAAACAGAAAAAAGAAGTGAACATAGCATGTGTTAATTTACATTCAGTCTCCTTAGTTCTTTTTCTGGATACAGATGGCCTTTTCTGTCCAAAGTCTATTAGGATTGCTTTGGATCACTGAACTACTAAGAAGAACCAAGCCTTTCATAGTTGATCATTACACATTCTTGCTGTTACTGTGTACAATGTATTCCTGGTTCTGCTTGTTTTGCTCAGCATCAGTTCATGTAAATTTTTCCAGGCCTTTCTAAAATTAGTTTGTTCATCTTTTTATAGAACAATAATATTCCATTTTCTTCATATACCACAACTTGTTCAGCCATTCCCTAACTTATGGGCATTCACTCCTTTTCTAATTCTTTGCTACCACAAAAAGAGCTGCTATAAACATTTATACACATGTGGGTCCTTTTCCCTCCTTTATGATTTCCTTGGGGTACAGACCCAGTAAAGCCACTGCTGGGTCAAAGGGCATGCAGTTTGATAACCCTTTGGGCATAGTTCCAAATTGCTCACCAAAATGGTTAGATCAGTTCACAACTCCACCAACAATGCACTAGTGTTTTTAATTTTTAAATATTAATTCAATTCAGTAGACATTTATTAATTGCTTACCATGTGCCAGGCACTGTGCTAAACTCTGGAGATATAAAGAGAAGCAAAAAACAGTTCCTATTCTCAAGGAACTTAAAATGAGGGAGGGATTTTAATATTAAACAAATATATACAAAGCAAACTCTATATAGGAGAAAGATAAAATAATTAGTGGAGGGAAAGCACTGGAATTAAGCTAGGGAGGGATTCCTGTAGAATATAGGATTTTATTGGAACTTAAAGGAAACCAAGGAAGACAATAGTCAGAGCAGAGGAGGAAGATCATTCCAGACATGAGGTATATCCCAAGAAAATGTTCACAACTCAGAGATATGTCTTGTCAATGGAACAGTCAGGAGGCCAGAGTTACTAGATCAAAGAATACATGTCAGGGGTTAAGGTATTAATAAAACTAAAAAGATGGGAAGGGGCTAGACTATGAAGGACTTTGAATGCAAAACAAATGTTTTGTATTTGATCCTATAGACAAAGTCACTGAAATTTACTGAGTATGTGTATGAGAGAGAGAAAAGAGAGGGTGGAAGAGAGAGAGAATGAGAGGAGAGAGACAGAGACAAAGACAGACAGAAGGCAGATCCATGTAGGTTTTTGCAATAACTAAGGTGTGAGGTGATAAAAGCCAAATAGAGCAGTGGTGTCAGAAGAGAGAAAAGGTCAACAAAATAAAAATCTTCACAATTGACTCAATTTAAAAATATGACATTTGATAAGGACAAATATAAAGTTCTGTATTTATGCTTTAAAAAACCAACTTCATAAATGCCAACTAAGTGAAACAATGCACAGAGCACTGAATCTGGAGTTAGGAAGACCTGAGCAAGTAGGAACTTGGGGCAAATCATTTAATTTCTATTTGCCTCAGTTTCCTCAACTGCAAAATGGGGATAACAATAGTACCTATCTCCCTAGAGTATTGTGATGATTAAATGAGATAATTGTAAATTGCCTGACACATAGCAAGCACAATAACAAGTTAGTTATTATTATTATCATTATTAAAAATACCAAATGGCAGGAGCAGGGAAATGGGAAGGATTGATAGTGAGTTATCTAAAAAAGATCTAAAGGCTTTAGTGGACTACAATCTCACTACAAATCAATGATATGATATGGTGGCTAAAAATGCTTCATTACAAGAGATACAGAGTCATAGATGGGGGAGATATTAGTCCTGTGGGCTGTGATCTTTTCAGATCATATCTAGAATACTGTGTTCAATTTAGGATGCTATTTTAGGAAGGACATTTGGACAGCAAGCTGGGTGTGAAGCAAACAATATATTATTTTCATACTATCATAACAAGAAGAAGAATGCAAATATGTATTATAAGAACTGATGTAGAATAAAGACCAAAATAGCAGTATAAATGCTATAACTATTTAATAATAACAATAACAAAACTTTAAAAAATACACTGAAAATAAAAAAATTTCAGAAGACAAGATTATTCATTACTACCTTGTTTGAGTACGAACTGAAGCATGCTATGTTTTAATTTTCTTTCATTCTTTTTCTTTTATTTGAGTCTTCTTGTATAGAATGACTAATATAAAAATGTTTTATATGCTTGCACATGTATAACCTATATTTGATTGTTTATCATATCAAGGAGGGAGGGAAGAATAGAATTTAGAATTCTAAGCTTTAAAAAAAAGTTTAAAAATTGTTTTTATATGTAATTAGAAAAATTGTGTGTGTGTGTGTGTATACAAACATAATGCATCAAATATACAATTGTGGCCACTGTATTTTATATGATAAGATTTTAAGATTATAACAAGATGCAGAGCAACTTTAATATACAAAGTTTAACTAAATGGAACAACATAGCGGTCAAAACAACATCATTTGTATAACAACATTATCAGCTTACAAAAAAGTAGTTGATTGGCTCACTAATCCGCCAGTAGAGCTGTCTCACCCACAGTATCTTTCCTGCTACTGGAGGCATGTTTCTGGCAAGGGGGGGATCTTCTTTTTGAACAAGATAAAGCTATAATTTAAAAACATATAAAATATATGGTGGTAAACATAATGGTATACTTTGATTTTTACCCATTGTCAAACCAATATACTATCTATGACAGCTACCTCTAAAGAATAGAACATCATGGCCAATAACCTGCTGCTCATTATTTTTACTGTGCATATCCTTTGATTCAATAGTGTCTATGCTGGGTCTATATATCAGAGATAATAAAAACGGGAAAGGATCCAGATGTGCAAAAATGTTTGAAGCAGCCTGTAGTAGTGGCAAGGATATGGAATTTGAATGGATGCCCATCATGGAGAATGGCTAAATAAGTTATGGTATATAAATGTAATGGAATATTATTGTTCTAAAAGAAATGGCAAGGAGAATGATTTTAGAAAAGCCTGGAAAGACTTACATGAACTGATACTAAGTGAAGGGTACCAAGAAAACACAGTATGCAGCAACAAGATTATGTGATTATCAACTTGTGATAGACTTGGCTCTTTTCAACAATGAATTGATTTAAAGCAATTTCAATAGACTTGTGATGGAAAGAGCCATCCTCATTCAGAGAAAGAACCATGGAGACTGAATGTAGATCAATGTTTGCATTTTCACTTTTTTGTTTTTTCTTCTTGTTCTTTGATTTTTTCCTTTTTGATCTTATTTTTTTGTGTACAGGGGGGAAGGAGGGAAGAAGGGAGGGAGGAAAGGAGAAGGGAGGGAGGAAGAAAGAGGAGGGGAGGGAGGAAGGGAAAGGGGGAGGAAGGAAAAAAGAGGAGGGAGAAAGGAAAGACGAGAAGGATGGAGGGAGGAAGAGAATAATGGAGAAAGGAAGGAAGAAAAGAAGGGAGGAAGGAAGGAAGAGAATGATGGAGAAAGGAAGGAAGGAGAAAACAAGAAAGGAAGGGAAAGAGGGAGGGAAGAAGGAAGGGAGAAAGGAAAGGAGTTTTTCCAACTGACCAATTCCAGTTTGGGGCTAAGTTTTACTCACAAAAGTTGTTGTTTGTTCTTCATACTCGAAAAGGACCATGACATCAAGAAGGTGATGCCATGATGAACACATCATTCCAAATTTCCAATCATGAACAAAATGTTTACCTTTTTTGTAGCTTCAAGTTCAGCAACATAAAACTGAAGAATGAGCTGAATGGTATGTGCAATTTCTAATTGAAGGCATGGAATGTTCAGCTTTTGAAATCTAAAAGTAATTGAAATCGAATTATTTCATGAATTATTTGATTACTACTTATCTACTGATGAAATATATTTAAGAATTTGTTGTCAGAATCGAACTGACTTGAATTTATTAATGTATTTCACACATGCTCATAATTTGAATGTATATAACAATCCTACATTTAAAAACAATATTCAGGAAGCATTAGAGGCAAAGGATTTATGGCAAAATAAGGTGCCAAAGAACCACAGCAATCAAAGAAATCAATCTCCAACAAACAGTATGTTTGGCAGCAAGGTTGTAGGGTAGATACAGTACTGGATCTGAAGTCAAGTACCCTTAGGTTCAAGTACAGCTTTAGCTACTTCTACCTCGGTGACCCTGGGCAAATTACTTAATCTCTATCTTCTTCAGTTTCCTCATCTGCAAAAGGGGGATAAGAATACCATTTATCTTCCCAGACTGTTGAAAGAACAAAATGACAATATTTGAAAAACCCTCCATGAATCTTAAAGCTCTACATAAATAGTTATAAACATGCTTTCATAATAATTTTACTTTTTAAAAGCACTTTTAAATATTATTTTATCTGAATATCAACCCTTTGAGTTGTATACTCTATTTAAAAAGAAAAAGAGTTCAGGATTATGACTTGCTCAAGGTCAAGACTTGGTCATCTAGGGCAAATTCAGGACAAAAAACAAAACAAGTCAGATTAGTCAATTCTAAGCAATTGTTCTCAAAGCAATTGTCATGCTCAATGGGGATAATTTTTAAAAAGAACATTCAAACTCCTCTCTTCAGACCTTATTCCTGCCTCTGCTTGCCTCTCAACCTGCTACTCATGACTATCACCAACCTGTTCTGGTTAGCACTGTGGGGAGGAGAAGGGAGTTGCAGAAATTGTCAGTAATCAAGTGGGGAAAAATATGAAAACTATTTGCTCTGATTTGACTATTAGAAATTGTAGCTTTTGCTCTGCTCTGGTGAGCCACTCTTAACTGTCACTTCCAGAGAATAAAGATTCCAATTCATGCACAGTGAAGACACCATGAAATGAACTTCCCCCACCCCCTCTTTTTTCCTCTGGGGGTATCTGTCTCTGTTCTGTGATGTTTGTCCTCATTTTCAGATACTGGAGGTGATCCTCATGGACTGAGAAATGCAAGTCATAGTGACGCTAGAGACAGAATTGCAGGCAGGGTTTTTGGACTTGAAACTAGGATTGCGCTCTGTAAAAATCAAGCTAAGCAATGTACCCAGTCCCCTTCCCTTCCCCAGAGACAGATGTGGGGAGGAAGGGAGGACAGATGATGTGGCACATGTGTTGGTTAATTAAGTTTGTATGTCTTGAAGTAAATATTTCCATATGAAAGAAAAGAAGTGAAGAAAGAGGGAGAGAGAAAAAGAAAAAAAGAAATAAATTTTATCAACTATAAAGCAATCAAAGATTATTAATCTCCACTGCACTATATGAGGAATTTGCTTTAAACAATTTGTTTATGGTACGGCATTAAAAAAAATATTAAGTGTAAGACGTTAAAAGTCTGTTTGCTATCTTTTTTATGTTAAGAAATCCCCTTCTAAAACTGTCAAAGAAGATAGCATGTTATATTTTTTTCTGGCTAATTATTAACCATAACTTTCTGAGATTATAATTATAGAGAATGTTATTATTAATTTACTTCAACTTTTACTTCCAAATTTGAATTTGTTTCATTTACAAACAGAATGTATTAAATTATGCTATATTTAAATTATTAATACCGCTGAAGTTGGTGAAGAGCATGTTGAGAAGACAAGATTTTTCCAAAAGCACTGCTCATAAAGGCTTGTATTTGTACCTAAGATAAAGATATTAAGATTTTAACTTATTATATATTACAGCAGATACCATTTTGTGAACAACAATTACTGTTCCTTGTAGCATTATAGTATTTCTAACAGACTCCAAATTACTTTAAATGTAACTACTACCAGAAGCAATTAAAGAAAAACTCTTAAGAGACAAGAGAATCCTGAAAATTAAAAGTTTACGTTTTAGACACTTTTCTAACATTCTAATCTATTCTAACTTTATTCTAACTGTGACAGTTTGTGTAAGATTTTGCTTAGTTTCATAAACTTTAAGCTGCTAGAAGTAGCATTTTGATATAACGTCACTACATAAATATAAAATTAAAGAAAATTCAAGTAAAACTAATTATCAACAAGCATATATTAATACATCAAAGATGTATTTCACTGGTCTGGGAATTCCCAATTGAACTAGGACTTAAATAAGAGAAAGGTTCTGGAGTCAGGAAGACTCATCTTCCTGAGTTTAAATCTGTTTTCTTACTGGCCGTGTGTCCTTGGGCACTTGACTCCATTTGCCTCTGGAGAAGGAAATGGCACACCACTTCAGTATCTTTGCCGAGAAAATCCCAAATGAGGTCGCTAAGAATCAGACACAAGTGAAAACAACTAAAAAGCAAAGTGTTCAGCAAACCTGGATCTTCTTAATTCTGGTGTCTACTACCTCTCACTAATAATCATGTTGTGTCTTTTTTTTGTTGTTCTTTTTTTTTAAAAATTGCTTTATTTTATTTTCAGTTTGAATTATTTCTCCCTAAAAATGATGTTTTTATTACATTAAACTTCATGGGATGATAGCTAATAGATTTTAGCAAGTTAACATAAATAAAATCATTTGCTTTGCAATACTTAGCATTTTGTGAGAATGCAAACTAATTCAATAGTAAACAGATTTTTCCAAAGATGCTATATGATCCTACAGCACAAGATAGACATAACTAACAAACTCTACTGCCAGCAGTTATTAGTCTACAAATTTCAGAGAGCCTGTTATTGTAAGGGAAAACCATGTTGGGTTTTTTAAAGTTATTTATTCATTTATTTACTCACTTTAAAATTTGCTATAATCTTGCTTTTATAATATATATTACAAATTATATTCACAAAATATATTATATATTTGTATATGTGTATCTATATCTCTATATATGTATATATTTAATGGTCATTTCCCCTTAAATCTCAGCCCCCCCCAAAAAAAAAGTCTTCTTTGGAAAGTGAAAAAAAATTTTTAATTAAAAAATTGAAAACAAAACACTCGTGATAGTATATATTGTATTCCATATCCATAAGCTCACTTCCCTCTAAGGCCCATTTACTGATCACTTCTCCAAAACAGAGTTTGTTTATTTTTTTTCTTTTTTTTGTCTTTTTCCTGAGGCAATTGAGGTTAAGTGACTTGCCCAAGATCATACAGCTAGGGAATGTTAAGTGTCTGAGACCAGATTTGAACTCAGGAACTCCTGACTTCAGGGCTGGTGCTCTATCCACTGTGCCACCTAGCTGCCCCCGGAGATTGTTTATTATAATTAATTGAAATTCAACTACTTTTGTTATTATTATTTAAGCAATTAAAGTCATCAGATAAAGTTTTTCTTGGTTCTTTTTTTCACTGTCTCTTTATACAAATCCTCCCATGTTTCACTGAATTCCTCATGCTCAAGGTGAGAGACCATGTTCTGTTCATTATTGTCAGTTTCTGTTACAATTTACAAACTTCAAATCTATTACTAATGGAGCAGAATCAGAAAGCACTTTCTTTAAACATGAGGACTAATATAAAAGAGAATTGTCTAGAGGATAATTCCCTAGAAGAGCTATCCAAAAGAGCCACTAGCAAGAATCACAGAAGGCTGAGGAAATAATGAGAATTTTGTAGTGACAAATGAGAGTAAATGATATTTGTCTTTTGTCCTTGCATAAATAACTGCTGTGTCAAAAGGAGAAGGTGATCTTGTTCCTTAAAAAGAGAAAATAACAAGGCTTGAGGAACAACTCTCTTTGAGAGGTAATTTTAAAAATTAGAAGATAAAAGGATTTAATCAAGAAAAATGCATCCTGGTATGTGTCAGAAGGTTGGTGGTAAAAGAATGTCACAAGAGCTCTGAAAGAAGGAATGACAAATACTTTAATATAAGTAATAGATATGAGAAGCTTTTAGGACCATCTTCCCAAAGAGAGGGGCAGAGTACTTTATAAAGAGAAAATACCTGTTCTTCCGGAAATACTATTGTTGGAACACAATTAAATAAAAGCATTTATTATGTATGAAGTCTATGCCAGGCACTGTGCAAAATGCTGGGGATATAAATACAAGCAAAACAGAGCTCTCTGATCTTAAAGAATAAAGTACTCACTCTAATGAGAGGAGATAATACATAAAAGACAGCTGGAAAGGAGTCAGAAGTGGGGGCACTGGCATAGTGGCCATACCCACAGAGTCAGAAGTCCAGCTAGGAGAGGAAGGCTAGCCAGTGTGAGCCATCCGTAAAAGAAAGGGGACAGAATAGAGGGAAGCTCCTTTATGAGAAGACAGCTGAGAAATGGTAGCAAATTCTGTGGATGGCAAGTGTTGTTAGAAGAAATATCCTTCAATAAGGAAAAAGAAATGAGTAAAAGAAAAAAAAAGTTGATGGCGGCCACATAAGAAGCAGTTGCTTGTCAGTGTGACAATAACAATGGAGGTCTGATGTTTTCTTCGGACATGCAACGAGGACATAATGCTTTTCAAAGGCTGGTCAATTTGATGACTGCTACCTAATTCTGGTGATTCGTGTGAGTGCAAATGGCACAGGTGGAAGGAACAAGGAAATCTATCAAAAATTATGAAGTTTTGACAAAGAAACTAAAAATCTTAAGGGAGCAAATAGTGTTTTAATTAATATTGATAGTCAAAGATAGTGCTTTGGAAGAGAGAAAGATTTGAAAAGTAAAGCTTTCAAATTTCTGGGCAACTGCTTAAGAAATTAAGAATGACAGATTCTTAGTCAAGGATGTGATGCAACTACAAAGACAAACAAATATATATTTGCCAGAGTCTTGAGAATCTAAACAAAAGAATTTTAAACTAAAAAAGGAAGGGGGAATAAAAAGCTAGATAATCAATCATGTGAGGGCAGTGCTATCCACAACTGATCCTAAGCATGGAACTATAAATTTTATCAATTTATAGAATCATCTCTGAAGATTTTGCCTAACTGTGCCTTCCCTCACAGCTGCTGGGATCTGGTTAATTTATTCACTTTTCAGTCCCCAAACTCTTATCTCTTCCTAGTGAACTTGCATCATTTCCTTTTTTGTTTTTTTCCTCTTTTTCAAGTCTTAATTGTTTATACTTGTGTGGTAGATTTCGTCACTAACTTTTACTGCAATCTGAGTATTTGTATAAAACCTGTAAGGGATAAATTGAGTAACTGAAACTTATAAAGTAAATTAGAGGACAGAGAGGTCATTCTCTGCCCAATCATTAGGACAAGAAAATATTTCTTCCCTAATCTTGGGGTTCTGAGATTTATTGACTTTTATTAATAATCAGCATTAAAAACTCACAATGTAACCTTGTGGGACAACTCCCTTGGATTTGAAAACAGAATAATGCTTCTATTGAGGTCTCCAGTGACTCTTAAGGGCTTCAGATGAATTATAGATAAAGATTAATCAGTACTTCTAAAAGAATTTTTTTTTATCTTTCAGTGAAAGTGAAATCATCACATTTAAATTCTCACATTACTGTCTCCACATTACTGCATGAAAAAGCAGAAGTGGTACTGAAGAAAATAAATTTGGGAAGAACAACTACACTAGATCAACCAAGTAAACACAGAAGTTCTCTGTGGTTAAGGTGATAATTAAGGTGACAATTCTGAGAGTTGACAAAATATCTTGAAGTGTAGAAGACTTGGAAAAATATCACTCTTAAAAACAACCATATGATCCAGAGACTATAATACAATCAACTCACATGCCTATTTCTCTTACTCTATAACATGATGTTCTACACACATAAATGTAAGGCATCCTACATAAAGCTATAAGGAGGGAAACTTGCAGGCCTTGTCAAATAATATTCTATAGCAGACCACAATGATACAAAATAAATGACTTGATAACCCCAATAATGAAAATGGAAAACAGCAATGAAAGGCTGTAGAACTCTGTTCAGTATATAGTGACCAATGGTGATTTCAGAGAACTGATATGGAAGCCCAACTCCAGCCTTTTGACAGAAAAGTAATAGGCTATAGGTACCCAATGAGGCATACATTTCAAGATATAGCAATGTGTTGATTTATTCTACTTAACTGTACTTATTTATAAAAGTGAATAGTTTTTTTGGGCGGGGGAACTATGGGAATAGATAATTTTTTTCAATAGGATAAATAAAACATTTTTTAAAAAAACCAAGTTAAAAATGCTTTTAACCCTTTCTACCCTTCTGGGAAGGGAAATGCATTCCACCCATACCCCAAAATACAAGCTGCCTTACAAACTCACCCAGTTATTTTTAGGATTCTTCATCCACAGTTGTCTACTGAAACAATACTAAAGCAGTTTTAAGAAGGCAGCTGGATCATTCTCAGAAATGTAGCTAAGAAGCTGGACATAGAGACTAGAATGTTTTCTTTTCCCTATGATCCAGGAGGATATATTCTAAAAGTTTTTTAAACATGAATCAGGAGGATTTATTTTTCTAATTATTATTATGGATTACCATCCCAGGACATTACAGAAATTAGGTCAACACCTTAATAAGTGAATAAGTGCTTAAAATAGAAATTTGAAATATGATCTTTTTACTATTATTTCTTCAGGATGCCAGCAGTACTGATATACATATAGTTCTTCTGTCATTTGTAAATGCATAAAAGAGTGGTTGAAATTTTTAATTACAGTAAGCAATGGTCAGAAGGACATATTTCTTACCTATTTTAAGTGACATGTTTGTCCTAATTTCATGGCTTATGAAAAAAAACCACACATATGAAATTCCAGTATTATATTTATCTTCACCAAACTAAAAGCAAATTATTGCTTACCTCTAAGCCATTTATTTGTGTTGTAAAATCTAAGAAATCTGCTTCAAATTCTGTCCTCCGTGGATCCAGAGTATCATATTGCTTTTTCTTAATACCTTGATATATATTTTTGAATTTTATTGCCATGATATCTATTCCTTCTATGGTAGAATTATTCAAAGCTGAATAAGTTTGCACAATTGTAATCATTTCTGTAATCTTTAAGAGAAAAGTGGCTGTTTCATTATGAAAAAAATACAGGAATTAATAATCCCTTTTGTCTAAATTTTTTATGTAGAATCATTCACTGAGGATATTAAGTAATAAACATTCATAGAATAATGTAGCAGGTATAGACCAAACAAGATTAATCCAAAATTTTTCTTAAAATAAATCATTTTATTTATGGCATTCAGGATATCTGACTTTCTATCATATTTATTCAAAAGCAAATATCATAATTATGAAGTATGTTTCATAGATCACTTTGACTTCACTTAGATGCTCATCAAAATATGTATTTTAGAAAATTTTAGGAGCATTATTCCTCTTTCTTAAATTTCCAGACAGTATGAGAGGAAACATGATAAAATGAAAAGTGGGTTGGATCTATCTGATAGTAGGATCATAAATTTAGAATTGGGAAAGCCTTAGCAGTCATTACAATTGCCCTCCTTTTGCAGACAAAGCAACTAAAGATGTAGAAGAGTTAGAAGACTTGCCTAGTATCACTCAGTTTATAAGCATCTAAGGCAGGATTTAAAGTAAGTTTTTTCTGACTATTTCTTCAGGCTTCTTACTATGGTCACAGAAATACAAACCAGACTTGTGGTAATTTCCTTATTATATGGAACTATATCGCAACTCTTACAAATCAGCACATTTTCTACAACTTCTATTCTTAGGTCATTGGCTAGCACATGGAAAGGCTAAGGAATCTGCCCAAGGTCACTATGCCAGGATGTTTCAGAGGCAGACCTAGAACTTCAAATCTTCCTGGCTCCAAGACCAGTTCTCTGGCCACTGTAATTCTGAAAAGTCTTCCATATCTACTATAGAAAGAGGTTCTTGACTTCCCATGATTATTAGAAGAACAAAAAGCTAATTTATGTGCTGTTGATAGGTCAGATAGTTTCCTTCAGGACAATTCATGTAATTAGATTGTATAATGAATGCTATGCAATGATCATATGAAATTACTATAATCTGTACAATTGTAACTTGGAATATCACAATGTCTATAGCATATTAGAGAAGAAAACCCCTCTAAAATCCCAAAAAGAAAGATAGATCTACACCTCTATCTATTGGCATATAGATGTGTGTGGCACACACACACACATAACTTATATGTGTGTGTATATGTATATATGCACACACATATATATGACAAACCACATATATATACATGTATGTAGGTGTGTGTGTCTACGTACATGTGGTACTTCAGTATGCATTGTTCATTGTTTCCAAAAGGCTGGATAAATGGCGAAAATGACAAGTACAGACTGAATTTTTCCTCTAAGGAGTACATCTCCAGTCTACAGTTTAACCATCTCTCTTCACCCAATTCCCCAAAGGAGCAAACTGGGTTTCCAGGTGCAAACAAACAAGCCAATCCAGCCCAGCCTATCCTAAACTCCTCACTTCTTGACCTAACTCACTTTCTGAGAGGAACAGTGACTTTTATTTTTCCCCACACCCCAAGCCTTCCAAGCTTCCTTGGGCACAGGAGGGAGGGCCTAGGGTGGAGGCAGAAGCTATGGTCCTCTGCCCTCCCCCAGATCAGGAGTCCTAGGTCTTCCTGCTGCTGCCCTTTCCCCCTCCTGGGCTCCTGCTGCTGCTGCTGCTCCTGCCATGCTCCGCTCCTTCTCCCAATAAGCACCACTTGCAGTGCCACTGCTTTGGGAGCAGGAGGCCCCACACTGCAGCTGCCTGAGGAACTGCCCACACATCATCCACATCATGGGCTCCAGCCTGACAGCACTGTCTTTTCTGGGAAGAGCTAACTGTGGCTGAAGCTGGCAGTCCGCCCGGCCAGCCTCGCAACTCTACTGTTCAACCAAGACAACCATCAACTGCTGAGACATTTTTTTCCTCATCAAATTCAACTGGTATGTAGGGCAAGGGAGAATGAGGAATTGAGGATAATACCAAGATTATGAACCTGGAAGATTCAAAGAATGGCAGTGCCTTTGACAGAAAAAAAAAAATCTGAAAGAGGGTGTGTTTGGGTGAAAATATGACTTCTGTTTTGGACATGAGCAGTTTAGTGTATCTCTGAACAACTAGTTTGAAATGTCCATTAGGCAATGAGTAATATGGGACCAGAACTCAGGAGAAAGACTGGAGAATGGATATATAGATCTATTAGTTATCTGAATAAAATTGATAATTAAATCTATGAAAGCTGATGAAACCATCAAGAGAGAGAATTTTTTTAAAAAGAAGAGCTCCCAGAGTAGAACTCTGAGAATATAGAAGAGCTGGATGAGCCTACGTATTGTAAATTTGTGGAGAAGTAAGTTTTCCCCAGATAAACTAATTTCAGAAGACAAAGGTTATATAAATACCATAGGCTCTATTTTATTCTCTTCCTTAATAACAACAATGGGAAAAGCCTGACTGATTTCATTTTCAAGGAGACAACACAGGATATTCTAATAAGATTAACCACTAGAAATGTGTTATCCCTTAGGAACAAACCAGATCTTTAACAATTTTTAGGACCTTAAAAATGCAAGCTTTCCTCATTTTCATTCTTTGGTAAGCTGCTGCTAACTGGCTATATGTATCCTAAGCTGGCCTAAAAATCTATAAAAACTCGGTTTATACTCTAGAAGTTAAAGCTACTATCAGGGAGTAGTCTGCCTTAGTGCACTAATAAATGTTCTTCTTTCAGTCTGATTATTTGCTTTTGATCCCCAGTAATTCGGACCTCATAGGCTCTCATGGAACCTAAGCTGGGCACCAGGAATAAGTAACATTCATAGTTAGGATTTAAGGATTAAATATGCAGAATAATTCAGAGCAAAGGATGCTGAGCAGTGGATAAACAAGGAAAAAAAAAAGGAACTAGGAGAGAGTAGTGTTATACAAACCCAAAGACCTCTCAAAAGCCCTTCTCCAAAGTTAGCAGTGTTTTTGTGTGGACAATGTAGGGAAAAAATATTGCTTGTGCAACAAGCAAATATTTAAGTACTTCCTGATTTTTTTAACCCACAATGGCCAATTCATCATAGTTATCCATCTCCCAATCTGTATCATGCTCCCAATCAGCCTGGTCCTATTCAAGGGTAGTCCCTGCAGTCCATCTAACTGAATGCTGCCAACACCAACTGAAAAGGTATTGCCTTTACCACAAAGATATCTAAGATAGCAATGGAGCTAACAAGCAAGTCAAAGGCAAGAACAGGAGGAGAAAAAGAGGAGAACAGGGTAAAATAATAAGAAACAAGATAGTCATTATCTGAGTAATAATCAACAAACTTCCCCCCCAAAAAGGTAGTTAACACAGTGACTACCAGCTTCTTACCTTCTCTAGTCTTTTACAGAAGGCTTCAAATTTACCAAATATATACATTTCTGAAACCTCAAATGTTTTTTCACCCAAGGCTTCCAAAATCTGCTTTCTTGTTTTATGAAAAGACTTCTGATATTCCTTGAAAAGGAAAATGCAGTCCTATAAAAAGAAAACTATGTAAGTAAAATTGGTGAGCTTTTTATGTAAATGTTTCCTTACAGATTTTCTCTTCTTATAAAAAAGATGTCATGTCAACTCATATACTCAAGAGTCCCCTCTGCTAAAATTTATTATATTTAAACTCTGTCCACATGAGGGGAAAACAATGTTTTAACAGTTTGATCATTTCCTCTTTATCTCAATTTTCCATTATTGTTCTAAAAAAACAATGACAATTAAATGAGTCCATATATTATGTCCCTTCTAAGCTGATCAAAATCTTAAAAAAAAAAAAACCAGGACTTAAGAACACAGTACCAATCTGATACCCATCCAGGGGTCCTTCCTCCACATCTCTAAATCTTATAGTACCTGGGTACTGACACTATGAAGTTGTCAAAAACTTCTTGGATAGATTCCATTCTCAAGCTGAACTACCCAGAGGCAATCTTAGGTGAAAAAATGAACAATTTGGAAAAAGTAAATTTTTGCAAGATTTCCAAGAGTTTTCATAATTATTTCTCTGGATGCAGATGATGTTTTCCATCCAAAGTTTATTGGAATTGGCTTGTATCACTGAATTGCTGAGAACAGCCAAGTCTACCATAGTTGATCAACACATAATCTTGTTGTTGCTGTGGACAATGTTTTTCCTGGTTCTGCTTGAGTCACTCAGGATCAGTTCGTATAAATCTTTGCAGGCCTTTTTAAAATCAGTTTGTTCATCATTTTTTACATAAAAATAATATTCCATTACTTTCATATGCCACAATTTATTGCCATTCCCCAACTGATGGACATCTACTCAATTTCCAGAGTTCCCAACAATTTTGTGAAATAGTGAGTTCTTATCACAGAAGTTGATTTTTTTTAGATTTTATCAAACAATAATTAGATTACTAAAGTCATTGATACTGTGTCTTGTGTACCTAAACTATTCCACTGCTCCACCACTCTTTCTTAGCTACTAGGTAAATGGTTCTGATGACTTCCAGTTTATTTAGTTTTAGATCTGATATAATTAGGCCATCTTTCTTTGCATTTTTCCATTACTTCCCTTGATATTCTTGACCTTTTGATGTTCTAGATTAATTTTGCTATTTTTTCTAATGCTATAAAATAATTTTAGCAGTTTGATTGGTATGAAACTGAATAATTTAGACAGAATTGCAAAATTTATTGTTAGTTTCACTTACCCATAAGCAATTAATATTTTCCCAATTATTCAGATATAACTGTGTGAAAAGTGCTTTGTAATTGTGTTTATATAGTTCCAAAGTGTGTCTTGATAGGTAGACTTTATAAAGTCTACAGATATTTTAAATGCAATTTCTTTGAACTTTGTTAGTAATATATACAAACACTAGTTTTCTGGACTTATTTTATATCCCGTAACTTTGCTACAGTTGTTATTTCACATAGTTTTTTGCTTGACTGTTGGATTCTCTAAGTATACTATCATATCATCTGCATCATTTGCTATTCTAATTTCAACTTCTCACTGCTAAAGCTAACATTTCTACTATTATATTGAATAACATTGGTGATGATGAGAATTTTTTTGTATTAGTGATTTTACTGGGAAGATTTCTAGCCTATTTCCTTTTCATATAATGCTTGCTGATGGTTTTAGGTACTACTTTTCATTTTAAAGCACATTTCCTTTATCCTTATGCTTTCTAATGTGTTTTTAATAGGAATGGGTGCTGTATTTTGTCAAAAGATTTTCTGATACAAAATGGCTAATTCTGATTAAATCAATTAAGTTAAAAAGGTTTTGTACAAACAAAATCAATGCAGCCAAAATTAGAAGAGAAACAGAAAACTGGGGGGGGGGGTGGAATTTACATCCAAGGATCTCACTGATAAAGGCCTCATTTCTAAAATATATAGAGAATTGACCCAAATTTATAAGAATACAAACCATCCTTCAATTGATAAATGGTCAAAGGACAATTTTCAGATAGAGAAATTAGAACCATTTCTAGTCAAATAAAAAAAGTGCTCTAAATCACTATTCATCAGAGAAATGCACATTAAGACAACTCTGAGATACCACTACACACCTGTCAGATTGGCTAAGATGACAGGAAAAGATGATAAATGTTGAAGAGGATGTGGTAAAACTGGGACAAAGTTGGTAGAACTGTGAATAGATCCAACCATTCTGGAGAGCAATATGTGACTATGCCCAAAGGGCTATTAAACTGTGCATACCCTTTGATCCAGCAGTCTCTCTATTGGGCCTATATCCCAAAGAGATCACAAAAAGGGAAAAGAACCCACATGTCCAAAAATGTTTGTAGCAGCCCTTTTTGTAGTGGCTAGAAACTGGAACCTGAGTGGATGCCCATCAATTGGAGAATGGCTGAATAAATTATGGTATATGAATATTATGGAATATTATTGTTCTGTAAGAAACAACCAGCAGGATAATTTCAGAGAGGCCTGGAGAGACTTATATGAACTGATGTTGAGTGAAATGAGCAGAACCAGATCATTGTACATAACAGCAGCAAGATTATACAATGATCAATTCTGGTAGACGTGGTTCTTTTCAACAGCGAAATGATTCAGGCCAATTTCAATAAAACTTGTGGTGGAGAGTCATCTGCACTCAGAAAGAGAATAATGGGGACTGAATATGGATCACAACATAGTATTTTCACCTTTTTTCTCATTTTTTCCTTTTTTATCTAATTTTTCTTGTGCAGAAAGATAAATGTGGAAATATGTATAGAAAATTGTGTATGTTTATCATATATTTAATTACTTGCTGTCTAGGGGAGAAAAATATGGAACACAAAATTTTGCAAGGATGAATGTTGAAAACTATCTTTGTATATATTTTGGAAATAAAAAGCTATTCTTAAAAAAAGCTTTTCTGAATCTATTAAAATAATCATATTATTTGTTTAGTTATGTTATTGATATGGGTTAATTAAAGGGACAGTTTTTCAGATAGTAAAAGATAAAAATTTCTCTGCATTCTTGCTACAAATCTCATCTACTCGTAGTATATTATCCTTCTGATGAATTGCTGTAATCTCTTTGCTAATATTTTATTTAAAATTTATGCATTAATATTCATTAGGGAAGATTATAATTTTCTTTGTTTTGGCTCTTCCTGGTTTAGGTATCAGCCACCTATTTGCGTCAAAAAGAATTTTTTTAAGACTCCACCTATTTTTTCAAATAGTTTATAGTTATTGGAATGGTTCTTTAAATGTTTACAAGAATTCATGTGAAAATCCATTTATTCCTGGATATTTTTTTAAGGAGTCCATTGATGATTTGTTCAATTTTTTTAAAGTATTTTATTTCCTCTTTCTGTTATCTGAGCAATCTATATTTTTGGATTTTACTTTTTTTACTTAAGATTGTCAGATTTTGTTAGCATATTTAACTAGGTAAAATACCCTCCTACTTGTTTACATTTCCTCTTCATCAGTAGTCAACTCATCCTTTTCATTTTTTGATACTAGCAATTTGGCTTTCTTTTTAAAAAATTAAATTAACCAAAGGTTCCTCTATTATTGGGCCTTTTCCCCAATAAAACCAGGTGTTAGTTTTATTACTTCAATAATTTTATTACTTTAAATTGTATTAATTTCTCCTTTGATTTGCAGAATTTCTTAACTGGTATTTAATTGGGAATTTTAAATTTTTCTAGCTTTTTTTTTAGTTGCATGCCTAATTCACTGATCTCGTTCTCTATCCTATTCAAGAATTCAGAGAAATAAAATTTCCCCCAAATAACTCCTTTGGCTGCATCCCCTAAGTTTTGATACACTGTCTTTTTATTGTTGCTTTTAATGAAATTATTGTCTTTCGATAATTTGTTCAGCCTGAATCTTTAGGGTTTTATTTAGTTTCTACTTCATTTTAGTCTATTTTTATGACCTTTTATCATATATACTTTTAATTACATCATGATCTGAAGAGAATGCACTCAATATTTCTGCCTTCTGCATGAGTTTGAGTTTTTATGCTCACAGTCAATTTTTGTGTAGGTGCTATGTACCACTGAGGGAAAAAAAAAGATATTTCTATTTCCATTCAATTTTTTCCAAAGGTCTCCAGAGGTCAAAGACTGAGGTACCCCACTAGTATAGTTTTACTGTATATCTCTTCTTGTAACTCACTTAACCTCTCCTCTAAGACTATGGATGCTGTACTCCTTAGTGCATATAAGTTCAATATTGACAGTACTTCATTTTTATGGTCCATTTCAGGAAGATGTAGTTTCCAACTAATCTATTTTTGCTATAGCTTCGCCTGGGATCAGGGTTGCTACCCCTGCTTTTTTTACTTCAGCTGAAGCATAGTTTATTCTCCTCCAGCCTTTTACCTTACGCTCTGTACATCTCTTTCCTTCAAATATGTTTTTTGTAAAAACCTACTGTAGGATTCTGGTTTTTCATGGTATTTAATCTATTTTGTTATGTACTTCTGTATTATGGGAAGAGTTCGTCCCATTCACATTCAGAGTTATAATTACCAACTGATTATTTCCCTCCATCTTATACTCCTCCATTTATATTATTTTTCCTCTTTTTTCCTATTGTTCTGCTTTTGACCACTTCCTCCCTCAGGCTGCCCTTCGTTTTCTTTTTCCTTTCCTCTCCTACTTCTGCCCTCCCTTTTATTGACCCTCTCCCTTTTCTTTCCCCTTTTTTTCAACTTCCCTAAAGGGTAAAACTTCTACACCCAATTGAGTGTGTATATTATCTCCTCTTTGAGCCAATCTGATGAGATTAAGGTTCAGGTAATGCTGTCCCCCCTTCTTTCCCTGTACTTATTAATTTTCTAGATATTACTCCTTCATACTCAACTCTCACTTGTGCCCTCTATCCTCTCTGTCATAATAATGAGAATGTTCAAATGAGTTACAAGTATCTTCCTAGGTAATAATATAAACAGATGAACCTTATTAAAGTCCCTTATGATTTTCCTTTCCTGATTACCTCCTTATACTTCTCCTGAGTCCTATATCTGAAGATCAAATTTTCTATTCAGGTCTGTTTTTTTCACCACAAATCCTTGAAAGTTCTCTATTTAATTGAATATCCACCTCTTCCTCTGAGGAATTAAACTCAATTTTGCTGGGTAGATGATTCTTGGTTATAATCCTAGCTTCACTACTCTACAGAATGTTATATTCCAGATGCTCTTCTTACTTCATGTAGAAGCTAAATCTTGTGTTATCCTGATTGTGGCTCAACTATTCTTGTGTATCTTTTGTATGCTTGCAATATTTTCTCCTTGACCTGGGAATTCAGGAATTTGGGTATAATATTCCCAGGAGTTTTAATCTTGGGATCTCTTTCAGGAAGTGATTGGTGGATTCTTTCATTTTATTTTTTATCCTCTGGTTCTAGATTATCAGGAAATTAATAATTTTTTGAAAGATGAAGTCTAAGCTCTTTTTTATCTTTCTTTTTTATCTTTTAGGCTTCCAAATAAACCAATAATTTATAAATTATCTCTTTTCCAGGTTAGTTCTTTTTCCAATGAGTATTTCACATTGGTTTCCTTTTTTCCCCACAGTCTTTTGATTTTGTTTCACTGTATCGTGATTTCTCATAAAGTCATTAGCTTTCATTTGCTCAATTCAAATTTTTAAGGAATTCTTTTCCTCAGTGAGCTTTTGTACCTTCTTTCTCATTTGGTCAATTTTGCTTTTTAAGACATTCTCATCAGCTTTTTATATTTTCTTTTGTATTATTTTCATTTCTCTTTCCCATTTTTCCTCTATTATTTGTTTTTTTTAAATCCCTTTTGAGCACTTCCATGGCCTAAGAACAACTCTTATTTTTCTTTGAAGTTTTGGATGCAGGAGTTTTAACTTTTATCTTTTTTATCTTTTAAGAAATAGTTTTCTTCAAACAATTGTGGTCTTTCCTTTTATAAGTTCTTGACTTTCTTGTACACCTCTCATTTCTTTTCCCAATTTTTCTTTTACTTCTCTTAGCTAACTTTTTAAAGCTCTTACAAGAAGGCTTTTTGGGCTTGAGACTAATTTATATCCTCCTTTGGGGTTTTCCAAATGAGCATCTTGTCCTTTTCTGGGTTGATGTTTAATCTTCCCTGTCACTATAGTGAAGGTTCTTTTTTTTTTCTTGCTCATTTTTTTGACTATTTTGTAGCTTTTAGGACACAGGGGGGCACTGTCCCAAGCTTCTTGCACTGGGAAAGACAAGTAGGATTACTAGCTTTAAGTGCTAGGATCTCAGATACTGGTGGCTTGCTCACTGCAATGAGGTAGCTCATCTTCATCATGCTTGCTGCCTGGTTTCTGAGGCTGGCAATTTGCCTTTTGCACTGGAGCAGGAGGCTCCACACTGACCTGTTGTGCCACTGGCCTGTTGAATTATGACTGCATGAATGTTCATCAAGAATATTAGTTTTGGGGGCAGCTAGGTTGCACAGTGGTTAGAGCACCAGCCCTGAAGTCAGGAGGACCTGAGTTCAAATCTGGTCTCAGACACTTAGCATTCCCTAGCTGTGTGACCCTGAGCAAGTCACTTAACCTCAATTGCCTCAGCAAAAAAAAAGAATATTAGTTTTCATTTTTCTCTTTCTGCTTTCCTTTGTGTTTATGATTTTGCTCTTAGCAATTGCTCAAATGTATTTAAGTTTCAATTATTTTTGGTTCTAGAGTTTTCATCAGGAATAAGGTAAGTTCTCTATTTATTGCAATTTGTTACACTACATTTTACAGAATAAAGAATTCTTGGTTGGCCTGTATCTTTTGCCTTCTGTAATATATTCCAAGATTTTGCCTCCTTTTTTATAACTGCATTGCAATCTTGTGTAGGCCTGTTTTTCTTCATTATTTTAATTCTTTTATTTTTCATTTAAGCCTCAAATAATCATCAGGAGACAACTCTAGAAATGTGGGATCAGAGAAAAATTTCTGCCAGCCTCTTAGTATATCTCTAAGCAAAAGACTAAGAAATATGTTTAACTCTTTGGGTGTTTGGTGGTGGTAGGTTTTCCAACAAAGGACCGTGACTTGCAATATTTTATCAAGTTGATTAGACAAGTCACCATACTAATCAGAGGATACCATGATTACTCCCACTGAAATTATAATTCCAGTTTACTGAGGACAATCAACAAAATGCAATCTTCAAATTCAAGAAAAAGAGAAGAAAGGATTTGATACTTTTTTGAGTTTTTTTTCTTTTATTGATACTTAAATAAAGAAATGGCCAATCATCCCCAAAGAGATGGCTCCTACCTCTGCCTGCCTGCCTATCTATCTATTATCTCTCTTAACCTTGGAGTCATCCTTGATTCTCTTGCTCTTTCATCTCCTATATGCAATCATCTGCCAATTCTTTTCCATTCTACTTCTACAACATCTCTCACATATCCTCTTTTCTTTACATGTTGCTCCTTTTCATGCATTTCTCTACATTCCTTCTGAGTTGTCCTACTTGCTGCTGACCAACTCAATACTTCATTCCTAGCCTCCATCCCTCTGAACTGCCCATCCATCTTTCCTCCTTAGAATATATTCCTTCCTCCTTTCATTATTTGAAATCTTTTAAGGCTCAGTTCATGTGCCACCTTTCATCACAAATCATTATTGAGCATCCCTAGTTATTATTAAAGTTCTTTTACCTCACATTTCAGATTTTCACATATATAAGTGTATATATGTATGTATAAGTGTATATATAAGTATATAAGTATATAAGTGTATATATGTACATGCATATACATGCATATATACTTACATGTTTGTATATATGTATGTCTGCATGAATATGTGCATGTATAGGTATGTATATATGTATATATGTTAATGTCTATATATGTGTCAATTTGAATGAGTAGATTTGTAATTAATGAATAAAATTCACTTTTAAATTTTAGATACAATTTTAGGTAAAAGTTCTGTGATCAAATCAAGATATATGTCTGTGGGTTGTATATACACACATACATACATACATATAACAAAGGCTAATGTTCCTAAGCAGAATGACTTAAGAACTGTAAAGAATACTTACAAAAAACAATTAGTTCACATTTTTTAGTTTTTCCTTGGTAGTCATGGTAATGGGTAAATGAGAAATAAAGTTTAGACTGCAATAACTGAGGCAGAAAAACAATCTCTTGTATTTTTGTGGAAGAAAAGAATTCCTGGGGCAGCTAGGTAGTGCAGTGGATACAGCCCTGAAGTCAGGAGGACTTGAGTTCAAATCTGGTTTCAGACACTTAACATTCCCTAGATGTGTGACCCTGGGCAAGTCACTTAACCCTAATTGCCTCAGCAAAAAGCAAAAAAAAAAATTCCCATATTAGGGAGGACAAGATATACATATATTGTAAATTCACATGAAATATTCTTTGTAAATAACACTTCAAATTCAAACTATGAAAATAAGTATTCCAAAATATAATCAGAACACTATGCAGGAGGTCTATGTCTCAAAAGAATATGCAATATGAGAGAAAAATGTCACCTATCATGATACTCCACTTTTGAAAACGTTCTCAAAACCCAAACTACTTTGAATAAAATTGGAATTAGTTAGCCTGGTTTGAAGGAAACATTAACAGTCAATAATCTTTATATTCAGGTATCTAAGTGATGCAATGGGTAGCACTGGAATTGCATTCAGGAGGAATTAAGTTCAAATATAGCCTCAGACACTAACTTTGTCACTTTACCCTGTTTGCCTCACTTTCCTCATCTATAAAATGGCCTTGAGAAACCACTCCAGTGTCTGCCAAGAAAACTCCAACTGAGTTATGACTGAAACAACATAATTAATAGTAATAGCAATAGCAAGGCCACTCTTAATATCTCTTGTGATTTGGAGTTTTTCAAGCATGATAAATAATGTTGGGAAGGTCAACTCTTTAAAAAAATTATTAAAGCTTTTTATTTACAAAACATATGCTTGGATAATTTTTCAGCATTGGCCCTTGCAAAACCTTCTGTTCCAAATTTTCCCCTCCTTCCCACAATCCCTTCCCCTAGATGGCAGGTAGTCAAATACATGTCAAATATGTTAAAAATATATGTTAAATCCAATATATGTATACATATTTATACAGCTATCTTGCTGCACAAGAAAAATCAGACAGAGAAGGAAGAAACTTAGCATAAGTCTCTCCAGAGTCCCTTTACCTCCTTTAAGATCTCTTGGAGATATAAGGCCAGTAGAAACACTGGTGGGTCAAAGGGTATGCACAGTTTGATAAATTTTTGAGCATAGTACCAAATTGTTCTCCAGAATGGTTGGATCCATTCACAGTTCCACCAACAATGTATCAGTGTCCCAGTTTTCCCACATGCCCTCCAACATTTGTCATTTTCTTTTCCTGTCATCTTAGCCAATCTGACAGGTGTATAATGGTATCTCAGAGTTGTCTTGGTTTGCATTTCTCTGATCAATAATGATTTGGAGCACCTTTTCATATGACTAGAAATAGTTTCAATTTCTTCATTTGAAAATTGTTCATATCCTTTGACCATTGATAAATGATCATATTGGAGAAAGACTTGAATTCTTAAAAATTTGAGTCAATTCTCTATATATTTTAGAAATGAGGCCTTTATCAAGGCCCCACATATATCTTATATATGAGGCCTTTATCAAGGCCCCACATATATCTTATATATATATATATATATATATCATATATCAAGATAATTATATGGCTGGCTTATTCCCCTGGGAATTGTCATGAACTTCTGACTTCTAACCCTTATGTAATTCTGAATTCTAACAACTCCAATCAATCAATCAATGAACAAGAATTTATTAAATGCCTACTGTGCCAGGTGTTGTGCTAAGCACTGAAGATACAAGTATAAAAAATTATATTCAGCTAGTTTATAGGCTGAGAAAGATAACAAATACATGCAAAAATACATACAGTATAAACATCAAGTTAATAAAAACAAATTATGTTTCTTTAGCAAAAATAAGGAAGTTTGGAAGAGGAAAGGAAGAAAGATAATGAGTTAGTATAATTCTAGTCATGTTGAATTTAAGATGTCTCTGGAACAATCAGTTTGAAATTAGAGCCTTAACAGTGTCAGAATACTAAGCTCTATACAATTCTCTTCTTGTTCAAACACTAAATTAACTGTTACCATCCAGATACCAGTCTTCCAATGATGCTGAATTAGCTACACTTCAATTTCCACCAGTTTCATGAAGCCACCACTCATATTTCAAGGAGCACAACTAGATTTTTTGTGTTTAGTATAAAATACCAAACTTCAAAAGTTGAGGAATAGGGGTAAAGATGTAAAAGAAGTTTACCCCAAGAATCCAAGTTAGTACAGGAATAAAAAAAATCTTAATTCTAAATCATCAAACTGGTTTATGACTCCACTAAAAAGCTAGTGGAGTTTCACCTAGTTTCAATTAGGATTTTCAGATTAGGGCTAAATTTCTGTGACACCAGTTGAGAGATTTAGGTGAGAGTCTCTCCCCTAATCTTTGAACACTCTGGCACTATAAACACCACTCTAGTTATGGCACTGCCACCATCCCTTCTTCATTTCCATAACTAGTTTCCTTAACAGTCATAACCACTTTATAAACCACTGTCATTTTTACTTCACAGACTTTCAAAAACTTCCAAAATGTTTTTTACACTCAAAAACTAAAAGCAAAGGTGGGGGCTCCTTTACATCCTGAAATCATTTAAAGGCAAATTACCTTAAATAGAGTGCTTACAAAACATAACTTAATTTTTACATCACTCAGTTAAATATTTACTTCAAAATTAATGGACAATTCATACATAAAAAATAAAGGGATTGGTAATAAAATTTAGCTTACAAAAAATGAAAATATATTCATATTAACCTGAATCTTTTTTAATACAACTGGTGTTTCTTGATCCCATACATGATTTGTCCCTCCATCAGTAATATATGCTTTACATGCTGTCACCATTTGATTTGTAACCTAAAAACAAAAGATAGCTACAGATTAAAAATGAATACAAGCTATTAATTTCCTTTTTAAGTTACATATATCATTATTATTATTATTTTCCACAAACTTACCTTTATAAAGAGTGAGGTCATTCTTTCTGAGGTGTTATAATACCTTGAAACACTATGAATCATTCTGATAGCATTGATCAAATTTTGTATTCCATGAGCCATGGAAACCTAAAATTTAAATTTTGAAGAAAATTATATATTTCTAGCATTTTAGTTACAGAATAACCGCTACACACATGATAAATTTTTACAAATAAATCCTTAGATTTATGCTAGAATTTGTCAGGAAAAAAAAAAGCTTCTTTAATTCACCCAGCTAAGTAAAAAGATAAGCAAACTCATGGAATTACTACAGAAATAATATTCAATTTATGAGCATTAACTGTTATAAATAGTCACACTAACATTTTGGTGACATTACAAAAATATATAATACATGTTTTCTTAAGTAAAAAGCGATTAATTTTTCTTATGTGTTTGCTTATACTCCTAGACTTGGAACTAGAATGGATACTAGAGGTTAGCTAGTTCAATCTTTTCCTTTTACAGATGAGGAAACTGAGAATTTAAATAATCTGACCAAAATCACACAAATAGTATGTGACTAAGATAGTATTTGAACCCAGACTCACCATATCATTCCACTCTCACTTTCACTGAGCCACTATATATTTTCTGGTTCTCAGATTTATAACTTAAGCCTTTTTTTTTGTTTACTGAGGCACTTGGGGTTAAATGACTTGCACAGAGTCACATAGCTAGGAAGTGTTAAGTGTCTGAGACCAGATTTGAACTCAGGTCCTCCTGACTTCAGGGCTGGTACTTTATCCACTGCACCACCTACCTGCCCCTCAACTTATATTTTCTAACTACTATTACTATGTCAGTTTGACTTTTTCATTATTTAAGTGATTAAACAAATTACATATGCTATATTTTATTATCAGGTTCTTCACCAAAGCAGTCAAATACATGGCCCACAACATTCCAGGATGTGACCTAAATTGAATTAAAATGTAATTGGGAAATAGTAATATAATGATTAAAATTACAATAATATAAGTAATATTACATTTTAAAATTAAATCAATATGCAGGAATTTGATACCACTGTTCTTCAACATTCAACATTCAGGTATAGGCAATTATTCAGAAGAAATAATTCCTGATTAGCTTAAATTCTTAAAAAAAGTTTTAAAATATCTAAAACAGCACAACATTTATATTTTAACATAAAACTGAATCACAGAATTTGAGAGAGAAAAGACTTTAGAGATCATTTAGCCTCACTCATTCATTTTTCAGATGACAAAACTGGGGACCAGAGGGCTTAAATGATTTATATATACAGTTATATGTAACAAAAGCAAAACTAGACTCTTTGTGCACACCTTCCTTAATGCCACTTCTCCTGTTTCACATAAAGGATTATGGAGGATTAGACCAAGATTTTATGACTCCTGATAATTCTCCTAAAAAGCAATATGATTTGGTAGAAATAGAGAGTTCATTCTTACTGAGGCCTTTAAACAGAGGATGGATGACAACTTCTTGTTCTGTGCAAACTGGACTAGATGGTTTATATGCTAACTTATAACTCTTAAGATTCTGGGTGGGGTGGGGAGTGGGGTGTTCCATTAATATCACTTTCACTCACAGATAGGAAGCAGAATGTTATTGAAACTCCTTTTAGACTAGGAACTCAAGGAATTTCTCTACCATACCTCCAGCCCACTATGTACAAGAATCAAAGGATAGAAATGCAGCGGAAGAGTAGGTTCGATAAGTAAGAATTACCAGGACCGCTGGACTGGTTTCTTAAAAGAAAAGCCTTTACTATTGTATAAAGCAGCATAGTACCAAGTTGCATTAGGGGAATGATTAGTCTGAGTGTTATGGAAGCCACCTGCTACTGGCTGCTGGGGACCAGCAGAATAGATCCCTTCATGTGAGAGGATGATAACAATACAAAGAGACTGAGAGGCAGTTGCCTTCTCTGACCTCTCTCTTCTTCCCTCTTGCCTCCAATTTATTTCATTCCCAATTCACAAGCAACATCTGCATCAGTAAAGACTGATTCACAATTTCTTCAAGTGTGTTACAGTTCACAGCTGTGGGGGCTTTCCAAAGGACTGACCCGCCCCTTCACACTTAGGCATGGTCTTTAACATAAGGTAGTATTCCAGGATGGGTCTTTTATAGGGAAAGGTAGGAGTGGGGGGGAAGATGTTAGGCCCCTTCAAGGGAGAAATTTACTTCTTAACCATTGGCCAAATTTTGAGAAAAACAAGGAATAGAAATATGTAGCAGGACCCAAGCTTCCTGTCATCCTGTCTACTAGAGCTCAAGCTCTTTGCACTTGGGTGTGTGGTTAACAATGTCCTGTTTACCACAACTGTCCTGCACCTGTCCTGGTGGGCAACAACATGTTTTTTCCCCTGTCCCTAATACAAACAGAGGCCCTGCTGGGCCCATTCCCCTACTCTACTCCCAATGACAATCAATTTGTAAAGAAAGTAATATTCTTGAGTACTTGAATGTTTGCTGGATTTTTAAAAGGATCTATGCAGTTCCCAACTTAAAAACAAATTATGTTTAAAAAAGTATTTGTGGCGCTTACTTCAGCAGCACAAATACTAAGATTGGACTGATACAGAGAAGATTAGCTTGGCCCCTGCACAAAGAAGACAGGCAAATTCTTGAAACATAAAAAAAATATCTATTTGTGAGTAGTTTGAAACTTGAAACACATTTTCCTAAAGAACCAATGTTAAATAAACTCTCAGGCCAGCTTCCAAAAACCTATGGGAGCCATAATGTGCCTAACATATAATGTATACTACCTAAATAGTACTACAGAATTTGACTGCTATTGGTAATAATGCTTCTACCTCTTAATGTGGGAACACAAATCTCCCTGCAAAGGTAATATAAAAATTCCTCAGGTCCATACTACTGGTTCCTGTGACCTGCAGGAGCAGTTAAAGGGATGGAGATGACAATTAAGAGGATTCTAAAATAAATATAAAGAAGAAAGGAGTTGTGGGGAACAGGGGATTCCTGATTATAAATTCCCAGGAATCCTTGTTGGTCCCTTATTTAATTATTTCTTCTTGTTTCCTCTCGAACTTTCAGAAGTGTGTTTATATGCTTCCTTTTCCACTGCTGCCACCTGTTGTTTCTGATCTAGTATTTCTTTCTTTCATAACTGAGAAAGCCTCATAAACTCTGAAGTGAAAAGCTAGATAGGTCAGTTATCTTTGTATTAGAAGAGAAGAGGTGAGAGAAAAGTTAGGAAAGCTATCACCTAGCTAACATTTACACAGCATTTTTAAACTTTGCAAAGCACTGTACATGTTATCTCATTTGATTCTCACAACGACCATGTAAAACAGAGAGGGTGCTATTATTTTATCCATTTTAGAGAGGAAGAAAATTAATCTGGTAGAGGTTAAGTGACTTAAGTTAGCAATGTTCTGCAGTGGATTTTTAAAGCACCACCTACCTAACTATAACTGTAGAAGCAGGAATCACCAGTCCTCTATTACTTAACTTAAAATCTTAGAGCTAAAAGGAGACTTAGGAATCAAAAAACCCTCAAGCAAAGAAATGAAAGAGAGAGATGAAGGAGGGACAAGAAACAGATGGAGAGAGAATGCTTCAAACTGCATTCAGTCCTTCTCTGGGCACGAATAGGATTTTTCATCATGTCATCATCAGAATTCATCATAAGAATAGTCATGGATCATTGTACAGCTGAGAACATCAAAGTCATTGATAGTTGATCATCCCACAATACTATTACTTTGTATACAGTACATTTCACTTTAATTGAGTTCATGAAGGACTTTTCCAGTTTTTTTCTGAGAGCATTCTGTTCATCTTTTCCCATAGAATAATAAAATTCTATCATAATCCCATACTATAATTTATTCATCTATTCCCCAATTGATGGGCATCCCCTAAATTTCTAGTTTTTTGCCCTGAGAAGAGAGCTACCATATTTGTACATATAGGTTCTTTTCCTTTAAAAAAAAATCTCTTCTGGTATTCATGCCTAGTAGTGCTATTGTTAGGTCAAAGAATATTCATGAATTTATAAATCTTTGGGCACAGATCATATCTTTTGATCATTTATCAATTGGGACATGGCTCTTATTTTTTTAAAATGTGACAGTTCCTTCTGCTTTTGAAAAATGAAGCCTTATCAGAAAATCTTGCTTCAAAATTCTTTTCATGAGTACTATTGCTACAATAGTGTCCTTCCCCATTTTCACGATTACTATTGCTACAATATTATCCTCCCTCTCTCCTTTCACCCTGTTCCTCAAGTGTTTTGCTTCTGAACATTCCCTCCCCCAATATACCCTCTCTTTTATCATCCTCTTCCCTTCCTGTACCCCATTCCGCATTACTTACCTGAAGGTAAGACAGATTTCTAACGCCATTATGAGTGTATATGTTCACTCACTCTCTCCTTCCCTCATTGTAAAAGGTTTTTTTTTTGCCTCTTTTTATGGCAAATAATTTACACCATTCCACTTCTCCCTTTCTCTTTCTCCCAGTACATTCTTTTTTTTTAGATATCATCCCTTCATATTCAACTCATAACTGTGCCTTCTGTCTACATATACTCCTTCTAACAACCATTATTCTAATAATAAATGTTTATATTTTCATAATTTTTTAAATTATGAAAAATATAAACATTTATTATATTTATTACAATTTTTATATGATTTAAACTGCATTCTGAATTTTTAAAAGTATACTTACTAAATCATAGTTATAGAGGGGTTGACATACTTTCTCCAGTGTGTACAAATATCTAACATTATCTTTCGATTCATTTGCTGTATCTGTAATTCTTGCATCCAAATCACGCCACTTCTAAAGAAAAAAATTATTTTGAAAAAGAATATCTATAATATCAAAAAGTAGCATTAATATAAATAATGCATTGCTTTATAATTTATAAATAATTTTCCTTACAGTAATCTTGTGACAAAGTTACTGAAAATATTCCCATTTTATAGATAAAGAACTTGAGGTTCTGGGGGATCATATGACTTTGACACAGCTATAGCAGAATCCAAACTCAGATTTCCTGACTGTAGATAGAGTTCTCTTTACTAAGTCTCATAACTTTTCAGTTAACAAAAGAACTTTAGTTTATTCAAAATATTAAGGCTGTTCCCTTTGGCCACATTTCTATGCATAAAACAATAAAAATAGTTTTTTGTTTGCTTCTGAAAATGGGTCTTGTCCTATTTAATCTTTCTATCTCCCCAATATCTAACAAAGTGGTCTGAACATAAAAGGTATTTGACAAATGCTTCCTGAAGTTGACTGATGACATTAAATAATGAATGTTCAATGAAGAACTATAAAATACTCTTTACTAAAATGAAAGCAGACAAATAACTAAAGAGATTATTCATTTTTCATGGCTTGGTAATACCAATTAAATTTATTGCTTTAAATATTATACTAATCATACTATCAAAGTAGATTAAGAATCTATAGAATAAGATAATAGTAAATTTTTATTTAAAAAAATGTATTTAGAAAAACAGAAAATCAAGAATTCTAGGGAAATAATGAAAAAAATTAAGAATGAAGAGTGTTGCATTATTAATTCTCAAATTAGTAGCTGGAAAAAGTATTCGGTACTTGTTAAAAATTTAGAAAAAGAATCATTGAAATTGAACAAACAAGTATGATGTAGAAAACAAATGAACACTATGAATAAATAGAACACAAATAGAACACAAATGAATTTAAATATGAATCAAAAATTTATACAACCTAAGGAATGATTCCTTATTTTTGAAATGAACTGCTGGGAAAAATGAAAAGCAATCAGGTAGAAAATAGTTTTAGATTACCATCTTTCAGCATTCCTTGTACTACTATAAAATTCAAAAAGATAAGTGATCTAAATATTAAAAAATCACATCTTTTAAAAATAACTATTATTAAAAAAAAAAACTATTAGGTATGATGAACACAGTCAGGCCCAAGATCCTCCAAAATGACAAAAAGTTTCTGCAGGTAAGAAGCATTTATTATGTTCCTGCCAGAAGCACTTCTGTCTTTATGGTAGAGGAGTGTGTTGGTACAAAAGTGAGGGTCTGTTTTATTAACCAAATCCCTCCCATGTACCACCCAGTTATTCCCAATTGGTTAATATTCTGTTGACTAATAACACCTCCTTCTCTGCTTTCTTCATGCCCTTCTAAATATGTTCCCCTTCCCTTATCATGCATTCCGTGTTCAAAGAGGGCAGAAAATTCCTATGGGGTGTGCTGGTTAACATACAATTAGTCTATAAAACATGCTCATTCCCCCATTTGTCTTAGCCAGGTCACTGATCCTGACCAGTTTGAGCCAGATTGGAGTTTGTGGTAAGATTGGTTGAAAAGAATACCTAGACTCATTTCTGATTGGTTGAATATACCTGTTAAGCAATTTTGTTAATAGTTTTCAGAATGCTAGTCTCTGTGGAAAACAAACTGTTTTGTTGTGCCATTCTGGGTTCCATCTATCACAAAGGGAAGCATATATACACACATAGGTATATGCATGCATATAAATATACACATATTAATAGATGGAAAAGTAGATGAACAAACAGGCAAGATGATTAGAGGGAAAATTTATAAACCAAACATGGGACAGAGATCACAAAATGCAAAACAGAATGTATAAAATATATAAAATAAAAGTCTTTGCATTGAGTCAACATCATTAAAATAAGATAAACTTTGATAAGGAAATACAATCTTTTCATAAGGGTAAAAATGTGTTAAACACTAGAAATACAAAGACATAAAAATTCCTATTCTTAATTTGTTCACAGTCTTACAGGGTACAACTATGTACCAACAAGATGTATAGAATATAAATTGGAGATATCAACTGAATGAAGTCATTAGCATTAAGGGGAATTAGGAAAGGTTTCTAGCAGAAGGTGGGATTTCATCAGAGACTTGAAGAAAGACAGGAAGCAGAGATGAAAAGGTCTCCCTTTCATTCAAGGCTTTTGAATCAGTCAGGAAAATAGAAATGTCTTGTTTTAAGGAACAAGAAGGAAATAAATCAGTGTGATTGGTTATAGAGTATGTGGAGGAGAATGAAGCACATGAAGACTAGAAAGGTAGGAAGAGGTCAGAATACAAAATATTTTTCCAAAGAGAGAATTTTTATTTGATCCTTTTGGAAAATCAAATTAATTCTATTCTGCAACACTGCTAACATTTTCCACAGCTGCCTAAGTCAAGTTTGTCTCTGAATTCAGAAGTTCAAATAGGTTCACCTCTGAGCAAAGTTTAAAAATTCAGTTTTCCTATAAATCACTTTAATTAAAAGAAAATATGTTATAACACTAACTACCCTTTAACAATTAGAAGAAATCTGTTATCTCTATACCATTAGTTATTCTTACATGTAGACAATGAGAATTTCCTAAATGGAAGGAGAGGTTGTCAGCCTGCATTTCCAATTTCTAGCAAATCATAATGTCTCCTATACTTGTGATGCTTCAGAATGTGTAACCAATCATATTTCCTTCCAGCTATGTTAATAATGGGTTTTGTAGCAATTATTTTGTTTTTTTCATTTATAATCCTGCTTTCTACTTTTTGAATACTCCTTTCTTCTGTAAAAACAACTTTCATTTGGAGTCTTTTGACTTCCTAAGTAGTTAAAGCCATACCAGACCAAAAGTGTGGACACTAAAGTGGCAGTCATCAAAACTGTTTGGTACTGACTATGAAATACAGGGGTTAATCAGAGGAACAAGTTAGGTATGTAAAGCACAATAGTCAGTGACTATAGTAATCTAGTTAGTGTTTAATAAACCCAAGACTACAGCTTCTGTGATAAAAACTCACTATTTTACAAGAATTGCTAAGAAAACTAGAAAAGAGGATGGCAAAAACTAGGCATAGACCAACATCTCACACACTATTCCAAGGTAAGGGTAAAATGGGTTCATGATTTAAGGCATAAAGGGTGATGCTGTAAGTAAACAAGGAGAGCAAGAGATAGTGTATCTGTTTGGAGAAGGGAGGAATTTATGATCAAAGAAAAATAGAGAACATTATGAAAAGTGAAATGAATAGTTTTCAGTACATTAAATTAAAAAGTTTTTGCATAAATAAAACCAATGCAGTCAAGATTAGAAAGGAAACAGAAAGCTGGGAAACACTTTTTACATCCAGCTTCTGATAGAGAACAAACTCAAATTTATGTGAATGCAAGTTATTCTCCAAATGATAAATGGTCAAAGGATATGAACTGCAGTTTTCATATGAAGAAATTAAAACTACGGATCCAACCATTCTGGAGAGCAATCTGGAACTATGTTCAAAGAACTGTCAAACTGTGCATACCCTTTGACACAGCAGTGTTTCTACTGGGCCTATATATCCCAAAGAGATTTTAAAGGAAGGAAGGGGACCCACATGTGGAAGAATGTTTGTGGCAGCCCTTTTTGTAGTGGCTAGAAACTGGAAACTGAGTGGATGCCCATCAATTGGAGAATGGCTGAATAAATTTTGGTATATGAATGTTATGGAATATTATTGCTTTGTAAGAAACGACAAACAGGACGATTTCAGAGAGGCCTGGAGAGACTTGCATGAACTGATGCTGAGTGAAATGAGCAGAACCAGGAGATCATTATACACAGCAACAACAATATTACATGATGATCAATTCTGATGGACATGGCTCTCTTCAACAATGAAATGTTTCAAACCAGTTCCAATTGTTCAATGAAGAAAGCCATATACACGCAGAGAGAGGGATGTGAAAGGTGGACCAAAACATAACATTTTCATGTTCTCTATTGATGTTTGCTTGCATTGTGTTTCCTTTCTCATATTTTTTCTTGTAGACACGATTTTTCTTGCACAACAATGATAAGTGTGGAAATATGTATACATATATTCAACTTGTCAAGTATTTTAACATAATTAACATGTAGTGGATATCCTGCCATCTAGGGGAGGGGTGGGAAGTAGGGGGAAAAATTTGTAACAGAAAGCTTTGTAAGGTTTAATGTTGAAGAATTACCCATACATATGTTTTGCAAATAAAAAGTTTTAATAAAAAAAGTAGTTCTGTGAGAATAATTTGCAAAAGGCAATTACCTTGTTTTAATTTTGAAATAGCCAAAAGTAAAAACAGACTTACCTTTAATATTTTTGACCGTGCAACATTTAACACATTTATGACAGCTTTACAATTTGGCCCTTTAATCTGCTCAATAATAAAATTAAATTTAGCAGACATGCGCTTCCAGTGTTCCAATTCAGTAAGTGGACCTGAATCATCAGCTTCTTTTCTCATCTGTTCGCTCTCAATTAGAACCTACAATTAATAAAATGATGAATATTAGGGTCTATGTATTCAATTAAGAAATTTATACTATATCTCCAAATGTTATAGATTTAAAATCTCTACAGAAAAGAAAAATATACAAATTCCCCATTTATTGGGCATCACAATATTTTTGAGAAACTGATATTTCTAAATCACAAGTCTGACAATGTCATTCTTCTGCTCAATAAGCTTCACTTACACCTAATACATCTTGATTGGATAAACTTCTCTGACATTTAAAGTCTTCACAAACTGGCTCCAATCCTTATTTCCCTTCAGGTGACTTCCCATGACTCTCTACCTCATATACTTTCTACATTACAGCTAGAATGGACTACAAAATATTCTTTCATTCATGATATTCTGTCTCCAATTCTATGCTTCTGAATAGGCTGATCCCCATGAGTAAAATGCACTTTCTGCCTCCACCCCTTAGAATTCCTAGCTCCACTCAAAGTTCAGTTCAAGTGCTACCTCCAAAAGGAGGCACTTCCTGATCCCCAATACAGTAGTTTATATTTATTTTATGAGTATTTTTCACTGACTTTCACTAATTATGCAGCAACTGTCCCCCTCCTACATCCTCTAGAAGAATATAAATTGTTTCAATTTTATCTTTGAATTTTCAGTACCTGGACTAATACATTTCAAGGTAACCAGAAAGTAAACTGAATAATCTAAATATGAAACTTCACCCTATAAAGTTGTTTCCTGAATCTTATATTATTTTAGTACAAATTAATTAGTTTTGGTGGGAAATGCTTATATATGTGTGTGTGTGTGTGTGTGTGTGTGTGTGTGTGTGTGTGTGTGTGTG